>CAWUPE010000211.1:142500-160426 GCA_963924145.1 Pyrausta purpuralis
TGTGTTAGATTAGTCTTATTAGGTTTAGTCTTAGTCTAGTTCTCGTTTGTTACCACGTGCTTGCTAGGTTAGGCGACCACGTGCTCACTTGACATAAGCACGTGCTCGGTGACTTTGACTTTGACAGTGACATTTCCTGTCAGCGTCATCGTGACACTGACAGATCGGCCATAGACTAAAAATATTTTACGTTTCGTTTCTCTACAACGTGTAATATGTGCAATTTAACGTGTTCGTTATTTTTACATCGTTAACGTTATCGTTGCAACAACGTTATTGTTACACTTTTCTGACATTGACAATTGTGAAGCGTAGTGACGTTGACAGCACACAGCTGTCGCCACTCGTTGCGTTCCGCGCGACGCACTCGGCGTTCTTCGCGCGCGCGCGCGCGCGTGCGCACGCTCTGCTGCGAATCAAGAGACCCCGCGAATCAGTGAACGCGGGTTTTTAGTCGACTTAACTTTTTGTGAACATTTGCGAAAAATTGTGAAATATGAGTAAGGACAGTGACAGGCAGCGATACCGGGAGCTCCTCGAAGAACAGATGGAGGAGAAAGAGGAGGAACTGCGGGCCTTAGAGGCCATGAACGTCGAGGCCGGTTTTCGCCCTCGGGCGTCCCTGCAGCGAACGCCGCCTGGCCTGTTTTCGCCGGCGCCACCACCGCAGGAGCAGCTGCCACCGGCGCAACCATCAGGCAAGCGTCCGCTCGGGTCACCGCAGGAGGTGCAGGACGCTGTTCGTCGTAGAGTGCAATCCACTAGGGGGTCCAAGGTCCCTCCAGTGGCGGGCATCCTCACGGCGACCCCGACGACACCAGCAACGGCACCCCCGACGGCATCAGCAGCGCAGTCAGCGGTATCGGCGACTTCAACAGCGGCCCAGGTGCAGACCTCAGCTGACGAAGGGACCGGGCAGCCGGGCAGGCTGGCCGGGGCCTCAAAAATGGACCTGATAGACATGGCCTACGAGGCCGTGAAAGGCATCAGCGGCGTGGCCGGGACAGCGAATAAGCTGAACCAGGCTGATAAGGGAACGATCGCGGCGTACGGGCAGGAGATCCTTGCGGTCGTGGCTGCCCTCAACGTCAGATTGGGAGATGCCGAGAAATCGATAATCGAAATGAAGCTCAAGGTCGCAACGGCAGAGCTGCAGCTTGCATCGGCTGCAGCTCCGGCAACAGCAGCACCCTGCAGCGCCACTGGGGACTCCTACGCAGCCAGACTCAGACTTCCGAGCGGTAAAACCGGGCCAGTGTTACAAAAGGGTCCGGCAGTATTGTTCTACCCCGCGGCGGAGCAGAAGGATATAAAAACATCCGAAGAAACAAAAAAGGAGCTGCAGAAGGCAGTGCAGCCCGCGGCCACAGGAATAAAGGTCCAGGGGATCCGCAGGGTCGGGAACGCGGGGGTGGTCGTACAGACGGCTTCAGCAGAGGCGGCAAGGAAGTTAAAGGAAGCTGCACCACCGACCCTTAGAGCAGCAGACCCGAAGACCAGACGCCCCCTCGTCGCCATCAGGAATCTCCGTGAGGACTTGGAGGCTGGCCAGTTCTTGGACAGCCTCTACAGGACCAATATGGAAGGAGAAGTCGACAAAGCAGATTTCGATGCTGGCTGCCGGGTCGCTTTCAAGAAAGGAAGGAGAGGGGGCAGGACCACTGTGGTCCTGGAGTGCGCACCGGTCATAAGGGCGAAGCTCGTCAGCCTCGCCACGGTATACATTGGATGGGACGCGGCTGAAGTGTGTGACTTCTTAGAAGTCACATGCTGTAAAAAGTGCCAGCAGTACGGCCACCCCGAAAAGCACTGCAGGTCGACGGAGACTGTCTGCGGCAGATGTGGTGAGACCGGACACGCAGCGGAGACATGCAAGACCGAGACCAGGTGCTGCGCGACATGTAAGAAGTTCAAGCGCCCGGAAGCAGCTACCCACTTTACAGCGGCTAAAGACTGCCCGGCTAGGCTGTACGCCGAGCAGCTCGCGAGCGGGGCGACCCAGTGGCGGTAGAAGAGGAGGGCAGCCACGTGAAAATTGGCCAGCTAAACTTACAGGGCTCCGAGGCAGCAACGACGGAGCTAGACGTCCTGGCCAGTCGGTTGGGGCTAGACGTCGCGTTGGTGCAGGAGCAATACCCACGCGATGGTATCCTGCAGACCGGAGAGCAACCGAAGGCCGGAATCAGAATTTATAGCAGTAAAGTATCCGTCGCCTACATCGCCGAACTCGGGACAGAGCACTGCGCGGTCGCTCACATCTGCCTGGGTGGTCTCCGGCTGTACGTGGTATCACTGTACTGTCAGTACAGCCACGACATCGCTAGGCACCTTGAACATCTCGGCGCAGTGTTGGATCGCCTTCAAGGGAATGCAGTCCTCATAGCAATCGACAGTAACGCCCACTCGCCGATGTGGTACTGCTCTGACAAGCAGTGCACTGGCAGGGGCCCCGACACCGCGTACCGGCGCACGCAAATGGAGGACTTCATCCATGGGCGTGGGCTGGTACTACACAACAGGGACGACCAACCGCCGACTTTCCGTGGACCGAACGGCGAATCCAACATCGACCTCACACTGGCCACCAAGGCAGTGAAGGTCTGGGACTGGCAGGTTCGCGATGGGGCCAGCCTTAGCGACCATCAATTAATCACATTCGCCGTCGGTCCCAGGGACCCAGTTGAGAGCGCCGAGCGGGAAGAGGACACCACGCGGTTGGCCTTCAGGGATAGAGGGGTACAGTGGGAGGCCTTTGAGGAAACCATCCACTGGCGAGTGGGTGGAATCCGATGGAACCGACCAGCGGATGCAGTGTGCCAGCAGCTCACCGAAATTCTACAGACGACTGCCACCGACTGCTTGGGAAGGAAGAAAGAGACGAAGCCCAAAGGGTACGAGTGGTGGAATGCAGAACTAGACAGGGCTAGGCGCAGTGTGTACGTGGCACGCAGAAACTGGCAGAAGGCTAGGGCGAAGAAAGGTACGGCTGAGGTGGAAGCGCTCCACGACACACTGCGCAATAGAAGACAGGCCTACAAACAGGCCATGAGGACAGCAGAGCTGGATTTTTACAGATCACTGGCGGAGTCCGGGAACGCTGACCCATGGGGGATGGCGTATAGGCTGGCGACTGGCCGTGCGCGCCCAGCGGCGCAAAACATCATCCACGGGCTGCAAATTGGAGGCAGCACTACTGAAACCGTAGAGGACGCCATGAAGGCCACAGTAATGGCACTGTGTCCTGACGACGACCCGGAGAGGGACACGGATTACCATCGCCAGGTGCGCGTCTTGGCGGCGTGCGCCCCATCGGGCCATGACTCGGAACTGCCAACAGAGGAGGCACTGGGAAGGGTGGTGAGAAACTTGCCAAACACAGCGCCAGGATTGGACGGGTTAACGCCCAGGATCATACAACACGCTTATGCTGCTGCAAGTAAAGAGATGACTAGGATGTTCTCAACCTGCATCAGAGAGGGGCATTTCCCGAAGATTTGGAAGACCGGAAGACTGGTTGTTCTGCCAAAGGGAAACGGTAAACCACTAACGGACCCGCGCGCGTATAGACCGGTAACGTTGCTGCCCATCCTGGGAAAGATACTGGAACGCCTGATCCTTGTCTGCGCTCCTTGTCTACATAGACCCATATCGCCTGCTCAACATGGCTTCAGGAGTGGAAAGTCGACGGTCACAGCGATCAACGCAGTAACGGACCGAGTTGCGAGTACCACTGAGACATACGTGCAGGCGATACTATTAGACATCTCTGGGGCTTTCGACAACGCCTGGTGGCCCATGATACTGCTCAAGGCAAAACAGTGTGGGTGCCCGCCGAACATATACCGTATGCTCGTAGGGTACTTCACTGATCGCCGGGTTGGGCTATTCGTGGGGGGCAGGGTTGTCTGGAAGAACTCCACGATGGGATGTCCGCAAGGGTCTGTGTTAGGGCCTACCCTGTGGAATCTTCTGCTCGACGACATCCTCAGGTTGCCGGTACCACACGGTGTGAGTACGGTGGCGTACGCCGACGACATTACTATCGTCATAGAGGCCTCGTCCCGTGCACGGATAGAGACAGTAGCCTCGCAGGTACTCCAGGGGGTAACGGAGTGGGGACGTAGGAACCGCCTCAGTTTCTCCGCGCCGAAGTCACAGACAATCACACTGAAGGGTAAGTTTAAGCGCCCCCCGACTGTGCGAATGGACGGCGCAACGATCCCCAATGTGACAGAGGCTAAAGTACTGGGCGTGATCATCGACGGCGCAGGATCCTTTCTGCAGCATGCGGGCTACATTGGCCAAAAAGCCGCGAATGGCTTCGGGAAGATGTCGAGAGTCTCGGCGTCAACCTGGGGCATTCGGTACCGGGCGTTGAGGGTCCTGTATACAGGTACCTTCGTCGCCTGCGTCACATACGCAGCTGCAGTTTGGTGGCGGCGAACGTCGGTGTTTGTCGTGCGGCGGGCGCTCTTGCGCACGCAGAGACCGGCTCTGACATTGCTCACCAAGGCATACAGAACCGTGAGCACAGCGGCTTTACCAGTGCTGGCAGCGGTGTTACCGGCCGACTTGGAGGTTGTACGGGCGGGACGGGTCGGACAGGAGTGCCCGGAGGGCGCCACAGGCAGGGAGCGTAGGAACTTGCGGAATAAGATCACGGAGGAGGTGATTTCCCAATGGCAGGACCGATGGTCTTCCAGTGAGCAGGGACGGGAGTTGTTCGCCTTCTTCCCGGAGGTGGCGGAGAGGATCAGGGCGCGCTGGGTGGAACCTGATCACCAGATATCACAGATCCTGACCGGGCACGGGAAGTTCGCGAAGAGGCTGAATTCCCTGGGACTCATGGACTCGGCGGAGTGTTTGTGCGGTGCGGCAGAGGAGACGCGGGACCACATTTTGTGGGAGTGCGAGCTATACAGTGAACAGCGCAGCGAGATGCTGGACGGCTGGAGCAGAACGACGAGCGGCCCCGTCTACCACACCAACTTGGTAGACACGGCGGAGGGATTCCGGAGACTGCGAAGATTCGCGCACAGCTGGTTCCGGACCAGGACAGCAAGATGTAACCAGCGTTGACGAGCGTGAGCTGTAATTGTGTACGTCACGCCCCAGAAAGGGGAGAGGTGACAGAGGGACATGGCTAAGAAATAACTTGTAGGGAGCCCGAAGCAAGCGCCGATCGGTGAAGCAGCCTGACTTTAAGGTACGCACGAGAAAGTCCGGTCGGCGTCTCCCAAGATTCGGGTCGTATGCCAAGACGGCAGGTAGACCCATGGGCGGAGGTGGGATTGTCCCTATCTACTATCTAGCGAAACCACAGCCAAGGGAACGGGCTTGGGAGAATCAGCGGGGAAAGAAGACCCTGTTGAGCTTGACTCTAGTCTGGCATTGTAAGGAGACATGAGAGGTGTAGCATAAGTGGGAGATCGTTTCGGCGGTCGTCGCTGAAAAACCACTACTTTCATTGTTTCATTACTTACTCGGTTGGGCGGAAGCGGTGCGCGGTCGATTCGTTCGGCGGGCGCACGGTGTTTCGTTCCAAGCGTGCAGAGTGGTGGCGTGGCGGCAACGCTCGTCACCGTTAAACTCCCGCGTGATCCGGTTCGAGGACACTGCCAGGCGGGGAGTTTGACTGGGGCGGTACATCTGTCAAAGAATAACGCAGGTGTCCTAAGGCCAGCTCAGCGAGGACAGAAACCTCGCGTGGAGCAAAAGGGCAAAAGCTGGCTTGATCCAGATGTTCAGTACGCATAGGGACTGCGAAAGCACGGCCTATCGATCCTTTAGTATAAAGAGTTTTTAGCAAGAGGTGCCAGAAAAGTTACCACAGGGATAACTGGCTTGTGGCAGCCAAGCGTTCATAGCGACGTTGCTTTTTGATCCTTCGATGTCGGCTCTTCCTATCATTGCGAAGCAAAGTTCGCCAAGCGTTGGATTGTTCACCCATCAAAAGGGAACGTGAGCTGGGTTTAGACCGTCGTGAGACAGGTTAGTTTTACCCTACTGATGGCTTGTCGTTGCGATAGTAATACTGCTCAGTACGAGAGGAACCGCAGTTTCGGACATTTGGTTCATGCACTCGGCCGAGCGGCCGGTGGTGCGAAGCTACCATCCGCGGGATTATGCCTGAACGCCTCTAAGGCCGAAGCCAGCCTAGCCGAATCCGGCAAGGATATGCTCACTGTGGAGCCCCGAGAGTCGGGAGGCTCTAAACAATGTGACTTTACTAGTCGCGCTTTACATCGTAAGGTGCGACGTCGAAGCCCATTTGAATCGCAGAGATCGGTGCGGTCGGTTTAACACGTGCACCACGGCTCTGAAGGTTCGAATTTACCTCAGTTCGATGTCGGGGCTCGGAATAGTCTGTAGACGACTTACGTTCCTGGCGGGGTGTTGTGCTCGGTAGAGCAGCGTCGTGCTGCGATCTGTTGAGACTCAGCCCTACGCCAGGTGATTCGTCCGAGGACGATCGTTTTTAAAGTTTTTAAATAACATCGCAGTGGAAGGCTTGTATTCAATATCGTCTAAACAATATATTTTTGTTTTTTCAAACACATCGCGATGGAAGGTTTGTATTAAATTTTGTAAATGTCATATCGATGGAAAGTTTGTTTTTAATCTATGGAATGATCGTTATATTGTTTGAAACGCATCGCGGGGGAATATTTACTTTTGCTTTAACAACTCTCCGGTACACTTTTTTTTTTATTTTAACTAGTTTTATTGAATAATAATCACAATGTGTTTTTACTTATTAAATTTACTTTTAATAAAATAAATAAATAAAAACAACTTCAATAACTTTCGCGACCGTGTAGGTATTAATAAATTACCTCCGTACATAAATAATATTATTACATTACTATAACATTATATTATTTTGTATGAATCAATGTTAAGAACAACTTTCATGTGGTTTGTTTCGTTCGTACTTTAAATTTCCCTTATAAACAACCTTAGCTCGCTCATATCACAAACTGTTACACTCAACATAAATAAAAAGCTTATAAATATTTAACGCCAATATTCTTTTTGACTCCAAATGTTTAAATTTCGTTTTAGTTTACCTATCCTATCTGCCGTGTTTGCTCTTCTTCTTAGCTAACGAAATAATTTTAATGTTCAGTAAGTAAATGTAAACAACATAATAAATAGCATATGGTTCTTCGGCATTCTTAATTTTTTAACATAAATAAATATTACATATTATTAAACAAATACTAACATTTACGCAATTTCTTTGTTCGCAGGTAATTAACAAGAACATTAATAATAATAATAATAATCACATCCTCCGACTACCCCTGCCTGACCTGAGTGTGTGAGTTAGTGAATTAGTTAGCTAGTAAGTAAGTAAGTAATTAATTAAATTAGTAGGTAATTTCCTACATTAAACATAGATAAAAATGTAATGAATATTCTCTCCGTAATCATAACAAACTAACAATACCAACTTGCCGGCTTCAAATAAGTTCATTGAGCACATTTCAACATGTCCATAAAATAAGAGTATATAATAAATTATCCGATTATTTTAACTCAAGAAAGTAACAATAACACTTTTCTATAAACATTGAAACGATCACTTATTTCCAAATCCTATTATAGCATCAATGATGAATACATAGATTATGTTTATTGTTTTTTTTTTTCATTTTTGTTTTCCTAATTCATATTGTATAGTAAAGCTTTATCTCTCTATGTAGCACTTGTTTTGCAGCGCCCAAATAGGGTCCATAATGATCCGTTTGCACATTGCCTTAATTATAAATAAAACCTATAATATTATTGTACATTATAGAGCAATGAAGTAGGTATAGTACCTTACTACTTACTACCACAACCTGATGTTTACTTTATACACTCAGATTTTGTGTCTAGTAAAGACAGTGAAATAATAGCAAATAGTAACTTCATTATTTTGTTTTTTTTCTGTGCAATTTATGAACGGAGCAGCATACAAGCTGTGTTTGCGTCGATTTAGTTTAGCACCACACACACAAGTATCAAGGAAATGGATGAATTTACAATGACATGCCATTTAACTGATACCCATATAGTGGCTAGTTAGGGGATCAGCGCACAGTTAAAACTTTTAAAACAAAACGAATCTTCACACATCACACACGACATAACTTTTATGGAGCACTGAAAGTAACACTGCAATTTCAGTATAGTTTCTAATGCAAAACAAACCCATAAAACACTTTCATTCAATCAAAATACAAATGTTTACTTGAAATTTAACATTTCTAACACTAGCGGGAAGGTAGCGAAAAGCAAAACAAGAACTCCATAGAAGAAGAAAAAAAAATGGCTGCCGCAAACTTTTCAAGGAATGTTTGCTGTACTTTGAAACCAAAACTTAAGCTCTCTTGACCTACTTACAATTTTAAAAGTATTATAAAATAAAATGACGGAATTTCCAGCATTCATAATAATATTAGTTTAAGATTTATTTTAGTTTACTAAATAGGTAAAAAGCGCAGGAAATAGCAACGACGCGCCTACTAGACTAGTATAATTTACTAGGGTGGACGAGTAACATCTGAAAGTTTGTCAATATAATAAATAACCAAGCTAAAAAATAAAATCATGATTTATCAATTTATAACCATGTTTCTATCTTAATTACAAATAAAACTTAAGTATTAATAGTATGTATGTATGTATGTATGTATGTATGTATGTATGTATGTATGTATGTATGTATGCCTACTTTATGGGTACCTATATGATGCGAATATCACCTGTCAGTCCTGTCACCTTTTGATTTGTATGAACAGGGCGTCATTTTCAATTTTTTCTGGTTTATATCCTCACTGACATTGTAGGTATGAGGCGCAATTGCAATAGTGTTTTTAATATTTTCGTTTATTAGTTGAGCGCGTTAATACTTAATGTATGTAAGTTGATAATAAAAATGCTTTAAATTTCTAGCTTAGTTTATAGAGATATATTGTAATATTGATTTGGCATTATAATGACGAGGTAGGCACTTTTTTACTGCCTATATGGAATGCCACGCCCCTGCTAACTGACCCACCCACCTATTATGCGGTGGATATATGGCGCGTCCATATTAATAGACTATTACATAATATTTTTTTCATATCCCCTTATACGATGGCCACACGGGGAAGGGCTGGGAGGGTGGGGTACACGGTACACGGCGGGCGAGGTGTGATTTAGTGGTTTAAAAGAAATTTGAATGTGCCTTTTTTATTTTTGAAAATTCCTTGGTTAGTGCAAAAATTTGATCGGATTGAATAAAAATAAATTAGGTAACTACCAACATAATGTATGTAGATAGGAGGTACTTATTAATGAAATGCAATGCAATGCAATACAATAATAATAATAATAATAAGTATATTGGGATAATTTTATCCGATAAATTTTTTAGGTTTTTTTATCCGATAGGTTTTGGTAATCCGTCTCATACATACACTGCTCGATGAATGCAGAGCAACGGTATCAAATCGATACAGATACAATATTTGTTAACTGTTTGTAGGTATTTTAACAAACATAAACACTTAAATACATGTAATAGGGGGTATAAAGTTTGTCCGGTTGGTTTGTTATTTTAGTCAAGTATTTGTTATGGATTGTTTCATATTATTTGTATATATATGAAATTGAATATATATATATATTCAATTTGTACGTTACTCTTAATAAGTTTGTTGGACTTGATCTCCCAATATTTTATTTATTGTTTAACACGCTTATATTATTAGCTTCACTTGTAACTATGTATGTGTAAGAAAAACTTGGAATCGTTATTTGACCCACTTTCCGGTCTTCGATTAGGATGAAATTTTGCACACGCTCTGACTTTTGATGACAATACATGACAAGCTAAGAAACGTCATTACAAAACCAATATGGCGGCCTCCCCAAGATGCCAAACAGGCTATTGGAAATGGGTAAAAACCCATTATATGAGTATCAAATGAAAGGGTTTGCTCTCAGGAATACGACAAAAATAGTCACGTGACTTAAATCCAACATGGCGGACATTAAAGATATCGATTTGGCTATTTGAAATGCACCCCCATGATATGGGTATTAAATGAAAGGGTTTGCTGAATTTGATACGATAAACATGATAGTTTTTTAAACTATTGTAATTATTAGTTTGTAAATGTAACCGAACCATGGGTTACCTAAATGGTTTTTTTTGTTAGTTTTTGAAATCTTTCTGGAATGTTTCTTCGGAGCCTAACAAAATCAAACCTAACCTCATCTAACCTAACCTTCGGTTACCTGAGGGTGTTTTTTTCTAGATTTTAAATTATTTCTGGAATGTTTCTTCTGAACCTAACAAAATGAAACCTAACCTAATCTAACCTAACCTTCGGTTACCTAAGGGTGTTTTTTTCTAGATTTTGAATTTTTTACTGGAATGTTTCTTCTGAACCTAACCTAATCTAACCTAACCTTCGGTTACCTAAGAGTGTTTTTTTCTAGATTTTGGATTATTTCTGGAATGTTTCTTCGGTGCCTAACAAAATCAAACCTAACCTCATCTAAGCTAACCGTGGGTTACCCAAATGGATTTTTTTGTTAGTTTTTGAAATCTTTCTGGAATTTTTCTTCGGACCCTAACAAAATGAAACCTTACCTAATCTAACCTAACCTTCGGTTACCTAAGGGTGTTTTTTTCTAGATTTTGGATTTTTTACTGGAATGTTTCTTCGGAGCCTAACAAAATCAAACCTAACCTCATCTAACCTAACCGTGGGTTACCCAAATGGATTTTTTTGTTAGTTTTTGAAATCTTTCTGGAATTTTTCTTCGGACCCTAACAAAATGAAACCTTACCTAATCTAACCTAACCTTCGGTTACCTAAGGGTGTTTTTTTCTAGATTTTGGATTTTTTACTGGAATGTTTCTTCGGAGCCTAACAAAATCAAACCTAACCTCATCTAACCTAACCGTGGGTTACCCAAATGGATTTTTTTGTTAGTTTTTGAAATCTTTCTGGAATTTTTCTTCGGACCCTAACAAAATGAAACCTTACCTAATCTAACCTAACCTTCGGTTACCTAAGGGTGTTTTTTTCTAGATTTTGGATTTTTTACTGGAATGTTTCTTCGGAGCCTAACAAAATCAAACCTAACCTCATCTAACCTAACCGTGGGTTACCCAAATGGATTTTTTTGTTAGTTTTTGAAATCTTTCTGGAATTTTTCTTCGGACCCTAACAAAATGAAACCTTACCTAATCTAACCTAACCTTCGGTTACCTAAGGGTGTTTTTTTCTAGATTTTGGATTTTTTACTGGAATGTTTCTTCGGAGCCTAACAAAATCAAACCTAACCTCATCTAACCTAACCGTGGGTTACCCAAATGGATTTTTTTGTTAGTTTTTGAAATCTTTCTGGAATTTTTCTTCGGACCCTAACAAAATGAAACCTTACCTAATCTAACCTAACCTTCGGTTACCTAAGGGTGTTTTTTTCTAGATTTTGGATTTTTTACTGGAATGTTTCTTCTGAACCTAACAAAATCAAACCTAACCTAATCTAACCTAACCTTCGGTTACCTAA
Source organism: Pyrausta purpuralis (assembly GCA_963924145.1). Taxonomy (NCBI): domain Eukaryota; kingdom Metazoa; phylum Arthropoda; class Insecta; order Lepidoptera; family Crambidae; genus Pyrausta; species Pyrausta purpuralis. The sequence continues at coordinate 154,063 of CAWUPE010000211.1, forward strand.
GAGTGTTTTTTTCTAGATTTTGGATTATTTCTGGAATGTTTCTTCTGAACTTAACAAAATCAAATCAAACCTAACCTAATCTAACCTAACCGTGGGTTACCTAAATGGATTTTTTTGTTAGTTTTTGGAATCTTTCATCTGAACCTAACAAAATGAAACCTTACCTAATCTAACCTAACCTTCGGTTACCTAAGGGTGTTTTTTTCTAGATTTTGGATTTTTTACTGGAATGTTTCTTCTGAACCTAACAAAATCAAACCTAACCTAATCTAACCTAACCTTCGGTTACCTAAGAGTGTTTTTTTCTAGATTTTGGATTATTTCTGGAATGTTTCTTCTGAACTTAACAAAATCAAATCAAACCTAACCTAATCTAACCTAACCGTGGGTTACCTAAATGGATTTTTTTGTTAGTTTTTGGAATCTTTCATCTGAACCTAACAAAATGAAACCTAACCTAATCTAACCTAACCTTCGGTTACCTAAGGGTGTTTTTTTCTAGATTTTGGATTTTTTACTGGAATGTTTCTTCTGAACTTAACAAAATCAAATCAAACCTAACCTAATCTAACCTAACCGTGGGTTACCTAAATGGATTTTTTTGTTAGTTTTTGGAATCTTTCATCTGAACCTAACAAAATGAAACCTAACCTAATCTAACCTAACCTTCGGTTACCTAAGGGTGTTTTTTTCTAGATTTTGGATTTTTTACTGGAATGTTTCTTCTGAACCTAACAAAATCAAACCTAACCTAATCTAATCTAACCTTCGGTTACCTAAATGGATTTTTTTGTTAGTTTTTGGAATCTTTCATCTGAACCTAACAAAATGAAACCTAACCGAATCTAACCTAACATAAGGTTTTTTTTTTTTAGTTTTTGGAATCTCTCTAACCTAACCTAACCTAACCTAACCTAACCTAACCTAACCTAACCATGGGTTTTTTTTTCCCAACCCAAAAAAATAACTTATTTTACGCCCGCCGCGTCGCGCGCACGATATTGCGCGTTCAGAATTTTTCGACATTGGAGTCGGTCGCTTGTCCACTCGTGACAGAATTGAAACGAAGAGCGCAGCAACGCGTTTGTTAGTATCAATCCGTGGCGAGAGGGGCGTGCAAACACACTCCGCGGCGCTGTGGGCGCGCATTGCGCGTGCGCACGACAGCGAAGTGTCGTTCGGAGGAAAGGCAAAGAGCGGCGGGAAGGCGCGCGCCCTTCCGTTTAACCGCCGTTCGTTGAGTACTCTAGCTGGCATCGTCGGTCTCTTCAGGCGCGTCGCACCACTTGTTGTTTGTTATGTGTGCGGTGTGAGCGCGGTAGAGTCGCGGCGGCGCTGGCTTTGTTAAACTTTGTAGATCGACGGATCCGTTATTGTATATATGGATTTCGTAGAAACGGTCTCACTCAAGGCCTATATTGTGTTCCATGCGTATGTGTGTAACACTTTGGTCCGATGCAATTCTATCAGTGTTGTGTCTGAAAAGCGCCGATGGACGGTTAATATGCGTCCTCGTCAATTTTCAACAACACTGACGGAGGAGCGTCATACATATTTTTCTGGTCTGGTTCGGGATCTCTCTTGCTCCGGGCTGTTTGTCGCTAATGTGTACAAAACGTCAGTTGGAAGAGTTTTTTTTACATAAAAGTGAAAAGTGATCTGTGCGAACCTTCAGTGTGGGCGCCTCCTTCATTTGGAGCGCTAAGTGCCCTTGTTCGCGATCTGATCGGAGACGACACAGATCGCGTACAGCGTGCGACACACCGATATATTATGACCAATATAGTCACGCCTCGATATCCGACGGTAAAACGTCGAATCGGGCGCAAGACACAGAACAGAGTAGAGAGATGAACACGCGTCGCGTGTTTTTTTTTCTACTTTTATCATGTGTAAGCTCCCTGGTTGATCCTGCCAGTAGTTATATGCTTGTCTCAAAGATTAAGCCATGCATGTCTCAGTGCAAGCCGTATTAAGGCGATACCGCGAATGGCTCAATATATCAGTTTTGGTTCCTTAGATCTTACTCAGTTACTTGGATAACTGTGGTAATTCTAGAGCTAATACATGCAATCAGAACTCTGACCAGTGATGGGATGAGTGCTTTTATTAGATCAAAACCAATCGACGGAGGGCCTCGCGTTCGAAGTCGTTAATTTTGATGAATCTGGATAACTTTTGCCGATCGCACGGTCCAGTACCGGCGACGCATCTTTCAAATGTCTGCCTTATCAACTTTCGATGGTAGTTTCTGCGACTACCATGGTTGTCACGGGTAACGGGGAATCAGGGTTCGATTCCGGAGAGGGAGCCTGAGAAACGGCTACCACATCCAAGGAAGGCAGCAGGCGCGCAAATTACCCACTCCCGGCACGGGGAGGTAGTGACGAAAAATAACGATACGGGACTCTTACGAGGCCTCGTAATCGGAATGAGTACACTTTAAATATTTTAACGAGGAACAATTGGAGGGCAAGTCTGGTGCCAGCAGCCGCGGTAATTCCAGCTCCAATAGCGTATACTAAAATTGTTGCGGTTAAAAAGCTCGTAGTTGCATTTGTGCGCCGCGCTGTCGGTGCACCGCATCCGCGGTGATACTGACACGTTTGCGGAGCATATCGTCGGTGAGCCGACGGTCAAACGTCGGTTCAATATCAAAATCCTATCGCGGTGCTCTTCATTGAGTGTCGAGATGGGCCGACAACTTTACTTTGAACAAATTAGAGTGCTCAAAGCGGGCTCAAAATGCTGCTTGAATATTTCGTGCATGGAATAATAGAATATGATCTCGGTTCTATTTTGTTGGTTTTCAGAACTCCGAGGTAATGATTAATAGGGATAACTGGGGGCATTCGTATTGCGACGTTAGAGGTGAAATTCTTGGATCGTCGCAAGACGAACATCAGCGAAAGCATTTGCCAAAGGTGTTTTCATCAATCAAGAACGAAAGTTAGAGGTTCGAAGGCGATTAGATACCGCCCTAGTTCTAACCGTAAATATGTCATCTAGCGATCCGCCGACGTTATTACAATGGCTCGGCGGGCAGCTTTCGGGAAACCAAAGATTTTGGACTCCGGGGGGAGTATGGTTGCAAAGCTGAAACTTAAAGGAATTGACGGAAGGGCACCACCAGGAGTGGAGCCTGCGGCTTAATTTGACTCAACACGGGAAATCTCACCAGGCCCGGACACCGGAAGGATTGACAGATTAACAGCTCTTTCTTGATTCGGTGGGTGGTGGTGCATGGCCGTTCTTAGTTGGTGGAGCGATTTGTCTGGTTAATTCCGGTAACGAACGAGACTCTAGCCTGCTAAATAGGCGTCGCCATTTAGGTGCGCGTGGCTCTGTCACGCAACTCACTGGCGACGTATTAAAATTCTTCTTAGAGGGACCGGCGGCTTCGAGCCGCACGAGATTGAGCAATAACAGGTCTGTGATGCCCTTAGATGTCCTGGGCCGCACGCGCGCTACACTGAAGGAATCAGCATGTTCTCCCAGGCCTAGAGGCCCGGGCAACCCGTTGAAACTCCTTCGTGCTGGGGATTGGGGTTTGCAATTATCCCCCATAAACGAGGAATTCCTAGTAAGCGCGAGTCATAAGCTCGCGTTGATTACGTCCCTGCCCTTTGTACACACCGCCCGTCGCTACTACCGATTGAATGATTTAGTGAGGTCTTCGGACCGACACGCGGTGGCTTCACGGCCGTCGGCGTTGTTGGGAAGTTGACCGAACTTGATCATTTAGAGGAAGTAAAAGTCGTAACAAGGTTTCCGTAGGGGAACCTGCGGAAGGATCATTAACGTGTTTACAACGTACACGTTACACGCGTACAGTTGTATACATAAAATGTTCATCCAGACACAAAAATATACACCCTCTCGATAGAGAGGGCGTCGTCGTACCGTCATATCGACTCGGATAGATCGAAATCCGCGATCTTAGTCGTAGACGGTATGTTCGAAAAAAAAAAACAAAAAAACAATGCGGTTGGATTTGACGATTGTGTGCGCGTATGCGTGCGATCGTCTTTATTCAGTTACAAAAACAAATTTTATATTATTTTTTATACGTTGTTTACACCAAAAATAACCACTAAACCATTACCCTGGACGGTGGATCACTTGGCTCGCGGGTCGATGAAGAACGCAGTTAACTGCGCGTCATAGTGTGAACTGCAGGACACATTTGAACATCGACATTTCGAACGCACATTGCGGTCCGTGGAGACACATCCAGGACCACTCCTGTCTGAGGGCCGGCTGCATAAATACAATAACCACACTGCACGTGTTTTTGTGTATGTGTCATACATATACACGCACACCACGTGCATATGACGGTTCTTAACGCGTGTGTCATCTTGTATGCGTATGCGTTAGGTCCGTTCAAATATATATTTTTGAAAACAATTGTCGTTCGCTCGTTTTATTCGTAATCCTTGGGCGCGACTCTTCGATATACCAATTGTAAGAGAGCGCTCCTCGGTGTTTTGCGTATAAAAATACACGACGATCGATGCGTTTGTTTTCGTGAAACCTGTAGGCGGACTCGACGTCCGAAGAGGCGCGCATCGACGCCGTCGTCATCGTGTGTGTGTTCAACACTCGCGATCGTCGGCGTCGTCGTGTGCGTCGACGGATATCGTGTCTGCCTCCCATTTTATCGTTGGCCTCAGATCAGGGAGGATCACCCGCCGAATTTAAGCATATTAGTAAGCGGAGGAAAAGAAACTAACTAGGATTTCCTTAGTAGCGGCGAGCGAACAGGAAAATAGCCCAGCACTGAATCCCGCGGTTTTTCAGATCGCGGGAGATGTGGTGTTCGGGAGGTTCCGCTTTCTCGTCGTCGCGTCTCCCGTCCAAGTTCGTCTTGAACGGGGCCGTTTTCCCGTAGAGGGTGCCAGGCCCGTAGTGACGGAGGGCGGCGGCGAGAGGGACTCTCCTCAGAGTCGGGTTGCTTGAGAGTGCAGCCCTAAGTGGGTGGTAAACTCCATCTAAGGCTAAATATTACCGCGAGACCGATAGCGAACAAGTACCGTGAGGGAAAGTTGAAAAGAACTTTGAAGAGAGAGTTCAAGAGTACGTGAAACCGTTCAGGGGTAAACCTGCGAAACTCGAATGAACGAACGGAGAGATTCATCGTCATTCCGCGGCGTGCGTGTGCGTGTTTAGATGTGATGCGATCTCGGTCGTGTCGCACTGCGCGTCGCTCGTTCACGTCCGCGGACGGCGTGCACTTCTCTCTTAGTAATGCATCGCGACCCGTTCGATGTCGGTCTAAGCGCCGTTCGGGAGCCCATTCGTCCCTCTCGGGGGGCGGGTGGACCGTGACGGTGGCCGACCGGCTGTCGGACGGTATAAATTGTGAATCGCGCACGCGTCTTCGGCGCGTCCGGCCCGACGCAAGGTTCGTGACGTTATCTAGGTCCTGCCTATGTGCGGATTTCGGTGCGTCGCGCCTGTTGTCGCAGCCGTGTTGTCTCGGACTGTGCGCGTATCCGTCTGCGATGATTCAGTTTCGGGCACTCGCAGGACCCGTCTTGAAACACGGACCAAGGAGTCTAGCATGTGTGCGAGTCATTGAGATTATCAAACTGAAAGGCACAACGAAAGTGAAGGCGCGCGCTCGTCGCGCGCTCAGGGAGGATGGAGCGTCGGTCTAGGTCGACCTCTCGCACTCCCGAGGCGTCTCGTTTCCAATCCGTGAATGTAGGCGCGCTCTGAGCGCAGATGCTGGGACCCGAAAGATGGTGAACTATGCCTGGTCAGGTCGAAGTCAGGGGAAACCCTGATGGAGGACCGTAGCGATTCTGACGTGCAAATCGATCGTCGGAACTGGGTATAGGGGCGAAAGACTAATCGAACCATCTAGTAGCTGGTTCCGTCCGAAGTTTCCCTCAGGATAGCTGGCGTCGATTCGAACAGTCTCATCCGGTAAAGCGAATGATTAAGAGGCATTGGGGCCGAAACGACCTCAACCTATTCTCAAACTTTAAATGGGTGAGAACTCCGGCTTACTCGAACGATGAAGCCGGAGATCTGATGACGGTGCCAAGTGGGCCAATTTTGGTAAGCAGAACTGGCGCTGTGGGATGAACCAAACGTAGTGTTAAGGCGCCTAAAAAACGCTCATGGGACACCATGAAAGGCGTTGGTCGCTCATGACAGCAGGACGGTGGCCATGGAAGTCGGAATCCGCTAAGGAGTGTGCAACGACTCACCTGCCGAAGCAACCAGCCCTGAAAATGGATGGCGCTGAAGCGTTTTGCCTATACACTACCGTTACGGGCATGTGAGACGTGCATCTTTACGGTGTCATGTCATTAAGCCGTAACGAGTAGGACGTGCGCGGCGGAGAGCGCAG
>CAWUPE010000212.1:0-27497 GCA_963924145.1 Pyrausta purpuralis
CATATAAAGAAAATTAATTTAGAATATATTTTATTTCTCACCAACCACTTAAATATTCATCTACAGAACCCCAAAAATCGCGGAATGCTCGACACTCAACAGAGGCACAATACTACAAGCGCATGCTCTTCCTTTAGCAGCGCGGTTCGACGCCCGGCCCGAGCACGTGGTGGATCAACACCCGCGACGCAAAAACGAGAAACAGTGAATCAGCCAGGTTAATCAGTTTCAAATGAATTGCAATTGTTTTGCACCCGGGGTATTGAGTTTTTGGAGGAAAGTTTCACGACCTCATTGTCTCGTAGTTTTATTTAGTATAATATTTATTAGCAATACCTACTTATGACGTGCAATTTTTTTTGGAAGGCTTTCATCATTATGCTAGCAAAATTTTCGTAAATTTCGAGTTTTTTTCCCGCAAATTTTAAGGATTTTCTATCTAATAATTACACTACTTTCATGGTGTTATATCTTTTTTTTTTAATTGCAGTTTGATCCTGATAAATTTAATTTACTTAGATTAAAATATGAGTTAGCTAAAACTAAGACTAAAAAAATTAAAAAAGAAGCCTCGAAAACTACAAAAATTTGGCTATCGTAAATATGGTATATTTGGATAGACCTGGATGTAAGGCTTCAAAAAAAAAAATTTTGGACGTCACTGTTTGGACCCTGTATGTATGTATATCTGTATTGTGATTGCGACTAACTGATATCGATTTGATGAAACTTGGTAACCGCTCGCTTGCCCAAGGGGGGTCCGCGCGCAGCGCGCCTTTGCCCCGGGCCCCTCAGCGCGTGCCTACCTCAAATGTCCCATGAAAAAAACGTGACGACCCTACTTTGCCCCGCCATATTTGCGCCGTCAGCGCGCGGGTCGGGTTTCACAAAATCGTTTCTTGTGACTCAATTTGTTTAAAAAAGTGTCAAGTGTTATATATATTCATGTTTATTATGAAACTAGCTAAATAATGTTATCTTTTGTTTATCAAATTACGACTTAAGTGCAGAGTTATGCTGTGCTGAACTTAGAAGTAGGGCGTTTTGAAGCTTGTCTTTTATTCAAAAGCTCATACCTCAAAAATAAAAGCGATGACATATGGTTTTTATTCTTTGATTATGTTATCAATATAATAAATAATAGAATAAGAAAATAACTTGATCACTTGTTCATAGATATTTATTATATAAAAGGCCTTTGTTTCCATACCAATATCTGGTGCCGCGCGGCGTAATTTATCTTAACTTAACAAGGCTATTGCTAAATGCACAAATATCACTTTTAGGAAAAAAATAACTAACACTAAATAAGTAGTCTTATATTCTTTGAAAAGAAACAAAAATCATGCGGATAGCATTTACCACATTTGAGAAATATGCATATTTCTAAAACAGTTCTCATACACTCAGTAAAATTACACAGATTATCAGTTTTTTTTTGTTTTATACACTACTTATGTTTTATGTTGGAATTTTTATATCTATGTGTTAGTTATTTACTTACCTTGATGTTCACGAAAAATCTCCAAGAACAACACTGGATTTATAAAGAAAATCACTTGTTTATCACACACATCCCTCACCGAATTAAGCATAAATCGAACTGGAGTGAAACGAAACGTTTTTATTTTTTTCTTGACTTTTGTCTACGGCTTGGATGCTTGACTGGGGTTGTGTGGAGGGAGAATTTCACGAAGAAACGGGACAAATAATACAAATTAGGCCCTGGAGCGATAAAGACGGGGTAGAATCAGCTTTTTCGACGGCGAGAGCGATGTTAACCACAGGTTGACATGGTCATAGCTGAGTGAAATGCAATGTCAACTACCAGTTAACACGGGCAAAGCTGACTTCAAGGTTATGTTAACTACTACTTGACATGGTCAATTCTAAATTCTCGATTTGTTAACTACTAGTTGACACGGGCAAGCAAGCGGAGAAGATAGTTTTTGACAATGGAAAGGTTAATTTTTATCCGGTCAACATCGTCTTATTTGTTTATTGATATAAGCCAGTAAGGAAACCACCAGGAAATGATATTGAGAAATACCTGAATGAAGTCTGCACTATCGCCGCTGAGGGAAAGTTGAACTCAGATCAGAAAGGCAGAATAAATAACTTATGCAGAAAAGTAAGCCATGGAACATCTCAACTAGCCGTTAATACCAATCTGTCAAGGCTAGAGCCGTGCAAGCTCAGTCACATATCAATGCCCTCAAAGAAAACCTAGACCTATCACAGAGACTTGAAGATCTCCAGCGGAGCATCGCAGAATCGTCGAAGCCAGCCTCAGGATCAGTGTCCTTCGCCGACATGGTTAAGAAAAGCACAAATGAACTGTAAACCGAGCAACATCAAATCAGTTGCCATCTATCCTAATGATAAAATGAAGTCGAGTGAGGACACGTAATCCCTCGTCCAAGAAATTATAAAACCTGATCTAATGAAACTGCACGTGAGGGGCTTGCGGAAGACAAAGAATGGCGGAGTGATTATTAGCACCGACACTAAAGACGACATCGAGAAGCTGTAGCAGTCGCCACTACTGATTAACTCTGGCCTTATTGTGGATGAGCCACAAAAACGTCAGCCTAGGATCACAGTCATCGGTGTGCCCACTTCTTCACGAGAAACTGAAGTGTTTACGTACATTTACCATCAGAACTTAGTTGACAAATTACAAGGTATGTCACTCGAGTCTTTTTTGTCCGGTGCTAAACTGAGCCATAAATCTGGTAAGAAAGATGCTGACTATTGTAACTACATCATTCAAGTATCTGCTCTGATCCGCAAAGCCCTGATGACCAGTGATAGAGTTTTTGTGAACTGGTCTTCCTGCCCTATAAGAGATTTTACGCTTGTTACACGATTCTATAAATGTAAGCAATATTGACATGCAGCTAAGACCTGTCGGGAAGAAACCAGCACCTGCGGCCACTGCGGAGAAGTGGGTCATGCCATGAAAGATTGCGCGAAGAAGGCCGAACCACCAAAGTGCGCTACATGCTTGCGCTTCAACAAGCCGCACGCTCACAAGACGGGAGATGTCGATTGCCCGGCCAAAAGGGCAGCTGAGACTCGTTATATCGGTACTGTCGATTATGAGGGGCACGTAATTATTTAACTAAGATAGAGGTATTGCATAAGGTTTTAATATTGTAGGTAACACAGATTTGTCTAATTTTATACTTAGGAATAATATTTAATGTATTGTAATGAAAAGTAAACCAGGGCTTCAGCTTCTACTGACCCTCGTATTACCGCTGACAAATAATTTTGCTACCTGTTGCCTTGACCATATAACTATTAGCAAACAAATTTAGCTGATGTGTCAAGAAACAAACACGCACTGAATTTGCCGTAGTAAATGCAATTATGCTGACGCTTCTAAAATGTATGAATTAGTATTGTTGTAGATTATTTTGAGATGATGGTTTTATTTTGACTTTGATTTATTTTTGAATTTTGTATAAGTTTAGTAATTATTGTTTAATTATGTAAGCCTTAAGTAACTTGTGTAAGCTCTATTTAGCCTGAGATACAGGTTTATCCTAGTTCAGGTAAATAAGAGAATGCACTTAGTAATTAATTTTAAGATCTATGATGTAGCTCAGGACCAATGAATTTTAATAAACAATTTATATTATATATAAAACTGCGGTTTTATGAGTTACTCTTCGTATTTATAAGGCAGGTAAAGGTGTTAATAAAAGGTGACTATTATCAAACCATACCAAGATGGCCTTTAGTATCGAGCATATTGCGATTTTGATGGTAAATCGCTTCGCTTTCAAAAGCCATACTTACAAATGCAAATAACCGCTTACAATGTTAAGAGTAAAAAGCACCACAGAATACTTATAGCTTTTTATGCACTAACCATCTTAGAACTCCATTAGCTTAAACAAGCTTCAGGGAAAAGCTTAATTTGAATAACAAGTCGATTTAAGGTAAATTTTTCTTTCATGTATGCCCTAGTTAATAACCTCGTTCGAGTAGCGGTTAGCTCGCTAGTAGCCAACCTCAGAAGGTTCCAGGTTCGATCCCGGGTCGGGCCGAAATTTGTTAATTTGTTTCCGTGTTTTTCGGTCTTGAAAACACTCAGCACGTTCAGATATTGGTCCTGCGCCTGATTTCTTATCGGTCATGTCAGACTGCCGTCTCATCAAATTAATCAGAGTAAAAACAGAAAGTTCACTTATGTATTCCGCACACATATGGGCACTATGACCTGCCCCCCCCCCCCCCATACCTTTTTTAAGGTTGAAAAAATGCATTGAGTTGCATACCCCCAGCTTGTCCTCTCCAGAAGGGAGAAGCCTACCCACTAAAATAACCACCAGTTCCCTCTCGCTGTGAGTGGTGAACCTGGTGTAGCCAGGCCTTCCCCAAAGGTTCACTGCACACAGTTTTTGCTCATGCTTGAGCCCATCACAGGCCATTCAACACCACAATATGACGACCCGTCTGGTGTAGTGGTCAAGAAATCGCGTACTACGCAGCGGGTGCGGGTTCGATCCCCGCACAATACAAACCCTGTTTGTATTGGTCTGGGTGTTTTCTATGTATATCATGTATGTATTTACAAACAAAAAGTATTTAAGTATTATATCCGTTGTCTGGCACCCATAACACAAGCTTTGAGTAGCTTACTTTGGGACTAGATGGCGATGTGTGGGAATGTCCAAAGGATATTATTATATTATTATTATTACAATATAGGTCAACCTTAGCGATCTTTATCCAATTTAATTTCATAACTATACTATGCCTGCGCTCAAAAGATACGCAGGTGTATACATAGGTAGAATATAGAACACTTCTTTGTTAGAATAATATATCTATGTATATATAAGATGCTACATATTTACAAAAATATGCCAGGTTACAGGTGTAATGTGGCCCTGCGTACCTGGCCTATCTCTGTTGAGAGGGACCGCCATTACCGAAAATCGGTAAGAGATAACAAGTAAACTAAATTTTGATCTAATAAATATGTCGTTAATTGGCCAACTTTTCAATATGTACTGACTAAGTAAAAGAAATGTCATTAGCACTCCGCATTGTTATAAAAATAACAGATTGAACTTGGCACCACAGATTGCGTTTGTCGCCTTATTTTAACTCTCCCTTTTGTTTCTCCTCAACAACCAAAGTAATTGAATATTTACCATACTATTAGTCAAGAGATAGAGGAAGCCGCAAGGGAATAGTGTTGGCGGATTATCGATGATTTTCTTCTAACGCAGACAGTCAATCGATAGAAAAATATGTTATGATATTTTTTTATCTCTTAATTACACAGACTTTAACCACTCCTTTGCGTTGAGCATTCTTATTTTTACACTATACTTTCCAATGAATGATGTTTATTAAGAAAAAAAACATATAAATTGAAATGCCTTTATGCACTGACTTCAAATGAGTTTGTTTCTCCTATTAGCGTTATTTTAGTCCTCTTAGTGTTTTTAAAGCGGTTCTATTTTTGTACAAAATTAATTATAATGTACCTGATTGTACTAAAATAGTTACTAAAACCTCAATGTAACAAATTCTTTACTAAAAAAAACCGCATCAAAATCGGTCTAGCCAAACACGAGATATACGCAGACCAAACATACAAGTCGAACTGAGAACCCCTTTTTTAAAGTTGGTTATAAAACATTACCATTCGTTTTCTAATGTAAACAACGTACTGTCGTTTTTAAAGTCGAAGGCATTAATGGTGATAATAAGGGTAAAGCTCTTTTTAAGTTAGTAGATCAGTATTAAGATTTAAGCCGGACTATTATGCGAAGATCATCGATATCTGAACATGTGACGTCACTACGGATGCAACCCGGAGCAAGAATGCCAGGCGAATACCTCGCAAATTGCCTTTGCATAACGCAATGAGTGCAGCACCGGCTGATTGTGTCAGTACGAACAGTCTGGAGTCAAAGGTGTCAACATTATTAATGATTATGATATGATAACGGCTATGAGCTACAGCAATGCTTAATTTCCCAAAAACTTCAGAGAATAGTCTTAACCAGAGGTGATCGTCGCATCTCTTGAAGTCTTCAGAGAAAATCAAGAATTATAGCGTCAAGGTCCTATCTCTCAACATTAGCAAGAGATGAAAAACCTATTGGGGGAAGCCGGAAAGTTATGGAAAATTTATATATGCCCATAATAAAAAGGATTCGAAATTTTATCATAATCAATCATGCTTTTTCGTAAATCTGAGTGGAATATAAACAAAGTTCACCGGAAGTATAAGGAATATAATTTGTTTGCGATATCAGTCTCACATTCGTAAAATATTATAGGTACAATTCAAACATCTTTAAAAATTATTTTTGCATTTTCTTTCAACATAAGACGTTGTAACTCAACTAAACAATTTATTCAATTGAACATTAACATAAGAACATTGAAATTTGTAATGCGACTTGAAATTTAGATTTCAGTATTGCGTAATATAGGCATTAAAATTAGAATTTGTTTCGCTAAGATTGAAAATCAGCATCGTTCTGATTTCGTTTACTTAGTGCTAAGTTGAGGGGAATATCTTAACATGTTTATGGGAGATAAATTCATGTAGAACGTGTACCAATCAATTTTCATAATTCACTGGAAATCTGTTATTCAATGATTATCTGTTCTCAAGTTGGTACAAATATTGCATCGCCTATGTGATTCCTTGTTATAGTGTAAATACAATCATACATACACTTACGAAATATGGCAGACGTAATTGGAACTAGATCATCCCAAGTATAATGTAATTCCAAATATCACAAACATAGAGTCGAATTGAATATCTCCTTTTTATGGCGTTAAAAATAAATCCCCATATGTTAAAAAAAAACGATTCGGTTTCCCCCACCACACCACCTACTTTTTACATAGCGAATAGCTTTCAGTAATGCCTATTCTTGAACGTGGTAAACGAAAATAATCATGCTTTCAAGCGCTAGGAAAACTCATGAGTAGCTACTAAGCAATCATTTGATAGGCTAAGTAGGAGGCTAAGCGAAGTACACACTGACAAATAGGCACTAAGCAAGCGTCCCATAGGCAGCCTGAATGACAATGCGGCCCTCGAACGAAAGCACTTTTACTATGCACACGCGTGATGTGGATAGACCATCGTGTATAGGTCAGTTAGGTACACAGAGATTAACGAATGTATGGTCAGCGCCTTAGCAACTCAGGCTTGCGGCCATAATGTCAATAGAGATAAAAATATGCAACGTGTTGCATTATCAGTGAGTGTAAGTTAGATAAACCGATTCCAACTACAATGGCCAGTCAAAACGACTTACCAACGTGACGTGGGACATTTTATAGTGCACAAGTGTGTGCGCAAACGCCGTTGTACTACCTATTCCTTTCTCATAGCCCGATGGGACAGCAATCTGACACGACCGGAGAGAGCTCAGTCGCAGAAACACAACGCGGTGGCAGAAATTAGAGGTTTGACTTTAAATCGACTGGTGCGTCAGAGGTCCCGGGTTCGATCCCAGAAAAACATGTACCCGGGTTATTCTGTTCAAAAATTCTGAGGGTGGCCTGGAGTTTGGAAGTTTCACTGGACGTAGTTCAAAATACGCGGACTATAGTGACAAAAACAATACAAAAGAACGTCGGCGATACAAGCACAGATGCCACGGATAAAAAATTAAAAAGACGATCGTTGTGAGACGAGCACATACTCGTAACTCTCGGCGAGCGTGTCAACAAACACAACACGATCAAAATTTTAGGCAATGACTTCAACAATAAATATATTTTGTTAATTAAAAAATAAAATTAATTTATTATGGGTAACTAGACCCATAACCCACACTTTACAATTAAATTTAAATAACATTGAATGATAATAATTTAAAAAAAACATTAGAATAACATTAGAAATACATGTATGTATTTACAAACAAAAAGTATTTAAGTATTATATCCGTAATTGACTGGCACCCATAACACAAGCTTTGAGTAGCTTACTTTGTGACTAGATGGCGATGTGTGGGAATTTCCAAAGGAATGATATATTTAATTAAAATACAAATAATATACCATTACCACCCTACAAATCAAATAATAAATAGTAAGATACAATAAAAATAATAATTAATAACTCCGCACAAACGATTGCACAGGAGTATGCCTGCCACTACAGTGTCGTATATAGGGGCATAATATAAGTACTTATGTGAAATCAATTGAGAACAACATGGACCGAACTCCCCCTGAATTGTATTCAATTCCTGAATAAGTTATGTACTGTGTTGACCGTCTGTCCGTCACATTTTAATTTCCAAATAGTTGTAACATTAAAACCGTCAAAGTTTTGGCAATGCGGCGACATTCAACCTTTCTTTCCCATATTAAATTTTATGTATTAGGATGCTTTTTTTTGGCAATCTTTTGACATAGCAACAAAATCTTTGCTCTTTGTAGAAATCGCTGTTTTAGTTTGATTTTTACTTAAACAGTTTAAAAATAGCAAAATTTATATTTAAGATTTTGCTGTGACTGCTTTTTAGTGAGCATTATTGCAAAATTCACAGTGGTTAACTTCAGGGGGCATATTGTGATCTCGCGTAATCTGTTCAAGTTACAGGCAGTTCAATCCCCACTCAGTGTAGGAAACGAATATTATTAGTAATAATACTACCATGATATTGATTTATTAATATTTATGTTATTATATTATTATCAATATAATGCAAAATCGCAAAACGGATTGCTAATCCGTTTAAAAGCTGCTTAACACTTTTCAGGGCAGTATCCCAGACACAATAGAACTTTTATTGTTTTTACGGCTGTAGCCGGTAACTGTCACAAAAAGTGTTAACTATCAAAACAACATCGCAATACGCACTCAGGATCCCGCTAATTTCAGTGCCACAGATTGGAGATTTTCTTTTTGTTTCCAATTTCAGAAGCAATGACGCACGTAACGACCTCAATTTTAGGTGTCTATCCAAGGTAGACGTCAAGCATTATTGAATCTTTAGAATATGAAATAAAAAATGATATCGCCACACAAAATACCTGACTTTTACCTGTAGATTAGTTATTTGAAATTCTTCAAAATGATTTAATATAAAGCTTCGGTTTTATTGCATAGGATCCGGATGATGTGACACCACCTCTTTTCCTCACTTTCATATAAAAATACATTTGACATAGACTTTTGATTAGAATCACTAATTATATTTACGTTTTATATCATAGTTACTAATTTATATTGTTCTCTCTGCACCCATAGTCGAGATTTATTTACACGATATTAAGATTTCGGTATTAAAATATGTGATACATTATTATTATTACTGTTTTTGCTTCGACCCAATGGTTGTAGTCCGGATGGAATGGAAGAGATCACTTCCAAACCGATATTAATATTCTTGATTCTTGATTCGGATAAGACAGCCAATATAAATATGGTTTGAGTTTGTTGTGTCCTAACTTGTGCACAAATTAATATTATTAATTATATTTTATTCTGTTTTCTCTGTACCCCTAGGCTACTCTGCTCGGTATGCATTGTCAGTTGGCTGGCTGCCCGGATGCGTAGTCCACTGCACCATTGACCCGATAGGGTAGCTACGCCGGTGCCCATTACCTAAGTATTACAAGGACAAGCTTATACCTTATTGTTCTAAGGACGGTCACGATGCTCGAAGGACAATGTTGGAGGTAGGTAATAGCTGCTTACTATGTGGTTACCATGTACCGTACGACCGTACTGCTACTGCTACCAAACTGCCTCGGTGGCGCAGCGGTTAGAGGGTCGCACTTTAAAGCGATGGCTGCGCCAGAGGTCCCCGGGTTCGATCCCCGGGTCGGGCCAAAAAACGTATCTGCGTTTTTCTGTTCAGATTCTCAGGGTAGCCCGGAGTTTGGAAGTTGGCGGTGTTTCACCCCCGTGCCTCGGAAAAGCACGGAAAAGCCGTTGGTCCTGCGCCTAATCTCTCTCCGGTCATGTCAGATTGCTGTCCCATCGGCTATGAGAGTGAAAGGAATAGAGAGTGCACCTGTGTTTGTGCACACACTTGTGCACTATAATATGTCCCGCGCAGTCAGTTAGCCATGTGACTGGCCTACGTTGTCAAAATCGGCTAGGGGACTATACGGCCGAACAGGATGTAATGCTGCATAATGGCTATTGTTTGTACTTTTTAAGCTCGGAATATTTTCCCCAACACGTTAAACTTTCTCTGACCTCTGATGAGGACGGTTAAAATAGCAAAATCTTACAACTAGAGGTAAAGATTTAGAAGAGCGTCGAACTATTTATTGCTCGCATACAACTGTTGAAAACGGAGTGCCACGAACCTGTTCTTTATTAAAATCGGCATCAGAGTATGCTCCTTACGACACTACAAATACCTATATAATTAGTTTGTACATTACTTTCTCAAAGAAGTAAGGTTAGTTATCTGTTAGTCACAATGTGTCTATAGTCTATGGCTC
Source organism: Pyrausta purpuralis (assembly GCA_963924145.1). Taxonomy (NCBI): domain Eukaryota; kingdom Metazoa; phylum Arthropoda; class Insecta; order Lepidoptera; family Crambidae; genus Pyrausta; species Pyrausta purpuralis. Next base: position 10,468 of record CAWUPE010000212.1, read on the forward strand.
AATGCAAAAGCAAGGTGTTCCTAGCGGCGCTACGGCGACAGCATTGGCAATGACCAACTCCTCTACTCCCATGACATAATCTATATTATGGTGATAGGCTGCGCAAGCGACGGTCGACTTAATAAGGTTGCATTTAGGAGTTATGAGGTTTCACGGTCCGGCCAGTTGGTAAGGAGGTCTATGATCTTCTAATTTTATTTTGTAAGGGGTTCCGTAGCCGAATGGCGAAAACGGAACCCTTATAGTTTCGTTAAGTCTGTCTGTCCGTCCGTATGTCAAAGCCACTTAATTCTGTAACTATAAGCATCACACTGTTGAAATTTGGTAGGAAGATGTATCTTGTTAACCGCTTTACGATTCTTATACAAAAAATAAAAAATAATGATAACTGAAAAAAAAACCTATGCGTGTGGGGTGGGCTGTCTATGGATAGGTCTTTTAAAATGATATAGAGTTTCCTAAAACTATTTTCTTTTAATATCTAACGTTTCATAGATAGACGCTTCCAAAGTGGTAAAATGGGCGTCCTCCCACCCCCATCTAACTACTAAACTAAGCGAGTGTAAGTTCAAAAAAATATATAATGTAGATCTCAACAAATACTTTCAAGGAAAATTGGTTTGGACGGGATTGAACGAGATTTTTTTGAAATATTCATTTTCAACAACCGCAATCATAACTTTGTTCTTCATGCAAACACTATGAAAAACAAAGTTATATTTGCTGTCAACAAAATGTTGTGGTATTTTACTAGTTTGAAGTAAGTGGATTCCCTAACTCAGTTACAGTTGGGACGGAACCCTCAGTGCGCGAGTCCGACTCGCACTTGGCCGTTTTTTATTTATTTAAGTTTAGTATCTATTTATTCTACTATTTATATTCTAGTAGGTATCAGAAAGTAACAAAGTATTTTCCTCTCCAACCCATCCAGCATTCCCTCAGAACAGAAACGACACTTGCAAATCATTAATCAGCGTAAACGCTGGCTGGCGGATGCGATGCGCGTGCGCCGAATGCGTGAGCGCATCGCAATCAAAACAATTAGGTACCATCGGAGCGGTGATTTGGTTGATGATGTCATTCTGTTGCTTTAGAGAGAAGTGAGGAGGTGTGATGCGATTTTAGCACAAATATATTTAGTAAATATGATACGTTATTGTGATCTATATGCGTTAAGCGCATAGTAAGAAAAGAGAAGAATCATGAAGATGAGAGAGAAGAGAAGTATCATGTTGGCCAGATCCATTTGATAACTGTTAAAATATAAAACTTTGAATGTAATCAGAAAACAAGTTTGCTTTCTGATAACTAAAAAATAAAATATTGATTTTTCTTTCTTAACAAGTTCGTCAGGAAAGAAAAAAAAACAATATTTTACATAGGAGATGAACGGGGAATGAAGAAAAAGTATTCAATTAATTAATTCAACACTTCCTTTATAATGTCTTATTAAAAAAATAAACCGGGGTAAAATTTAAAACGTCGTGAAAAATCACATTTAACCTTCATTTTTAATTAGGTAAAGATTATATCGTTCAAATTAAACTCACTGTAACTTACTCATAAGTTTAAAAAATAACAGTTTTACCTATACTTCTTATATGTATCCTCATAAGTCTTATGAATTTCCAAACAATATACTACCATATAACTTACAAACATCCCTACGAAATCACGACACAACGGCTACCGCAATCAAAACCAAAAAGCGAGCAAAACAAATCGGCGAGTAGCTACACGCTTGTAAAAGTGCAAATAGAAGCAAAATGAAGGGCCTCGTAAAGTAAGTACCGCCGCGGTACATCCTGTCCTACTTTCTATATTTAGACCTGGGATCTCCGGGAGTACACGCTAGTGATGTTACGCATGCCTAACTTAGGCTATATTACTCGAGTCTGCAAGTTTAAGACTCGAGTATTGATACACGCTTAACTGGCTATATAGGTAATCGAGTATGCAAGCTTTAGACTCAGCTTTTGACGGTTAAAACTTGTGTCTAACTTTGACCAGCTTACTAGGGTAATGTTGTTTTAGTAAGAACCTACTATCGACGTATGAAACAATTGGCTACAGACATAGCACAAGACAAGTAGGTTGTAGAAAACCTGAACTGTAATGGCTGACTTTCAATTCAACACAATAATAATGTTTTGGCATAAATTGCATATAAATTCTTAGAATTAGTAATTATTTTTTCAATACGATTCAGACATATTAACTTGATGATGAAGACTGGGAATCGTATACGTACGTATTTATGAATAGCATAGACTTGCTTTCTCGAATATGCAAATTTTAGATGCGAATATTTGTTGAAGAAACACTGAAAAACGACTAATAAACTAAAAGATTCTTATCATAGAGGTACAAGTAATGTGTGTGCGTATACACACGCAGTAAGTAAGTACTTCAGAAATACTTAGGTCTAAACTTAAAGTTTGCACACATCCCTAGTCAAACTCAATTGCCGGCTATAAAACGGCTAGCGCGCGGATCCGAGACCTTTTGATTTACGGCCCGAGCTGTAATGTTAAGTAATCGCCGACTTAAGTACTACTTAAACGGTTACTGCGATTGTTTGTTTGAATGGCGAAAAATTAAGGACTTTTTGATAAATGTGAAGCTTCATTGCAATAATAAAAAAACGTATGTTTACAAATGAACAAAAAGAGTATGATATTACATTTAGTAAAATCCTAGAAAGTAAAAATAAACAAATTTTAAATAATGTAGAATTTTAAAAAACCTGAAGGTTAATGAGTATACTTTATGAGTACCTTAAACAAACTTAATAATAAATAACAATAACTTAACATGCAGATAACATATTTAAGAACAAATGGCCCTTATTTTACGCCTAATTTAGTATATAGATCTATCTTACCAACTGAAATCTAAAATAGGCTTTTTCTTATCTTTAAACTGCCTGATAGACTTATCGATCAAGCTACGATAGGGACTTGTCAAGCAAGCAATGTGACAAACAAATGCAAAACGGAAACTCCAGTCACCGCTTCCTAAAACTTTCTCTTCCGCAGAAAACCGTTTCCCGGACTTGTTCAATTTTCGAGATCGGCCGACGGCCAGGGTTTTTACCTAAATTGATATCTGTATTATTGCAATTGTTAACGACACTAATATATTGGTATTTTTTGAAGTACGAATACAAAAGGTCCACTTGGTCAGACTTGGGTTAACTCTGGTTTAAGGCATATGTTGCAGTTTCTTGGATGTTGACGAACAGAAAGACGAGTTGATTTTACAACCTTGAATTAAATGTGCATACTGGTCTACGCAGAACTTTCTATTATTTGGCAGCACTGGAAAATAAAAGAATCAGCTATCGAACAGTTTTCATGTAGAGTCTGTCAGTGCTGTCGTTCATTCATTGTGATGAAATAGATTGACATCCTCTTAAAACCTTCAGCAGTGAACAGTAAAGGTTCACTTCTAATCTGAAAATCAAGAAATAAAACAAATACAGTGACGGTCACTATGAACCTGAGGGGCCGTCCATTAATCACGTGAGGCTCAAAAGGGGGGAGGGGGGGTCTTGTTAGACATCACGTGTATTATTTTATTTATTTTTTGTCAAAAAGCGCTATTTCTGAATCGAAATGTTGAATGGCGCGAAAATTTGAACGATTTGTTGTCACAAACCTCTTTGCCAATAACAACTGCCAGTGAAGAAGAAGCTTTACCAGTTGTAACCTTCAATGAAAGTCTTGCAACTCAGAGAAACGAAGACCACATTAATTAATTATTCATTAATTTTATTGCAAATACTAATTACTTTTAGTACAAATGTTTTTCGAATTACCATTTTTTTTAATATTTTTTTCCAATCAAAAATAGCCTTTACATAGACTTAAAAAAATACACGTGATCCAGGGGGGGGGGGGGGGGGGGTGTGTAGAGTGATCCCAAACCTCACTAAATATCACCAGGGGGGGAGGGGGGGGTCAAAAAATTAAAAAAACGACCTCACGTGATTAATGGACGGCCCCTGACGCTCTTGCTTCAGGGCATACACAGGGCGGCCAATAGCCATAGCAGTATCATCGCAATCCCTTTCAAGTTACAGGTACATAATAGCCCGAGTCTAGTGTCAACTCAGCTAAGATTACGACGACGGTTCCTGATTTTAATAAGTGCATTTAGCTCTCGAATTGCTAAAGTAATGAGCACCTATTTACTGACTAAGAGTGACTTGACTAGAGATTGCACAGTTCTTCATAATAATTCTGAAATTACATGAATGTTTATATAATGTAGATACTAGACCTTAATATTTTAAAAATGATTACGGCGAATTTTTTACCGACTTTAAAACAAAGGTTGAAATCAATTAGGTGTAGGTATATCGTTGGAATTTTATAATATTTGAGTTGATCTTGTAACGCTTCCAAACACGTTTGCTAAATTTCGTAAGCGTATTATTTATTTATTTATTTAAAGACTTTATTACACTAATCATAGTGTACAAAGGTGGACTTAATAAAAAAAGCATTATCTGCCAGTCAAACCTTTAGGTCATGCAGAGAGATGGCAATGGGTGCAACGAAATGAAAGTGTATGTATGTTTGTCCACGGATTTTTAAGTTCAATCAGGTATATTCCAACTAAGGAAAAAGTGTTAGTTAAATCGAAATCGGTTTAGTAGTTTTTGTGATATGGGTAATAACTAAAAAACATGAAATAAAAAAATAACAAATTCGAATGACATTCATACACATAAAAAAAAACATATTTTTAGTATCTGTAAAGGATCTTGACCAAAACTCCATAGAAACACGGCCCACTTTGCGTCTGCATGCGTGTTTACAAAACGTTCGGATAAAATATATAAATATTTGAAAGAATACAGACAAAAAATATTTTTGAAAAAAAAAGGGTATACGAGGAATTCAATGGCAGATTTTTTGAGACATTTTGAGGTTATGTTTTGTGATTGCAGAATTATTGTACCTCACCTACATTCATTTTGATAAATTCAGAAGGTAACTGTTATATTTTACTAAAGTAATTCAATACTTACTTAGTTACTCTTAAATTACCAGTGCAATTATAATTCAAACAAGATTTTTGAGATATAAACTACAAAGACGCAATCTGGGCCCGGCTTTGGTCAATATCCTTTTATCAGCCGAGCCGTTAACGTAAGCTTAAATTTTAAAATGCCCCCCAATAAGTAGAAGAAACGGGGGTTGGACGTCTCCGTGTTAAAATATTTTTGTTTGCTCAAATCTAATTAATTATCCAGAATAGTACAGATATACATGTATACGTATAAATGGAAAAGGCAAAACCTACTACTATTATTACATGACGCTGCATCAAATAATTTGAAAATTATTGTCAACTCCCTACCTAACCTAAAACCATGTATTATTTAATAATTTCTGTTCAATATCCTTATCTAACTATCAATCAAAATCCAACTCAACCGCCATACCATTTAAAAGACTAGTCCCACAGTCACCCACACTTAACTGAAACTCGTCGGAACCAGGAACTGTAGAAGGAAGTGCGCGCGCGCAGATTTTCCCCTTTCACTCGGTGAACTCGCGTGAACTGCGCGCGTGGAAAATACTGGAAATGCGCTGGTGTAAGCGGTAAGTGGGAGATTGGATAGGTGTAGGTTTAAGATAAGTATATGTTTTTATTCTAATGAATTCATATTTAACTACATATTTCTCGCTTAAAGGATAAGTATTGCTAAACAACGCGGTAACGCCACCAGCACACCCCCTTTTGCCTCATGAACACACGGTTTTACTTTTGAGTACCTAGGTTTCATGTTAGTGTAAATATTTACTTAGTGCATAACTTTATTGACTTTTACCCTTTCAATAAGTTATATATAATGTATATCTGTACTAACATTATAATACCAAAGAGTTAGTTTGTTTGTTTGGTTGAACGCGCTAATCTCAGAACCTACTGGCTCAAATTGGAAAAAAGATTTGGTGGAGTATACCTAGTCTTGTCATAAATATTGTCACAAAGTTTTTTTTAATGCAATAATATTTATTACTTTTACAGTCTGTTAGTTTTATACAAAAATATAAAACAATTTAAAACATAAAATGCTTATGTTCTGGATTGGAGACCCTTCGACCAAAGACGCAGCGTAGGACGTCCACCAACAAGATGGACAGACGACCTTAAAAAGATCGCAGGATCAAACTGGATGCAGACCGCTAGTGATCGGTCGCTGTGGAAAGCCGTGGGGGAGGCCTATGTTCAGCAGTGGACGTCCTTTGGCTGAGAATGATGATGATGATGATGATGACTCTTTCCATGGGAAAATTCTTCACTGCCAATCGTATGGATTGTTTTAGGGACTCCAAATTATCATGGCGTTTAGAACAAGCCGTACTCTCTAAAAACTGACCATAAATCATAATCCAGCGGATTAAGATCAGGACTAGACGACGGCCAGTCTTCAGCTCTGATGAAATCCGAAAAGTTTGCTTCTAACCAAGACTGCGTGGACCGAGCTTTATGACCCGGCGCCGAGTCTTGTTGGAAAGACCATGCATGGTTATTGAACATGGTGTTGTTAAGGCGCTTAACTACCTTCTCAAGAATGGTATCTTGTTACACTTGTGCCGATGTTGTGATACCTTTTTCACAAAAATATGGCTCAGTCACTCCTTTATAGCTAACACCCCACCAAACCACCACTAAAGTCGGGTAATGCCCTCGTTGCACTCTGCCGACTAATTGGGAAGCTTCCTTAGAGGTTTGAGTATAATGCTTCAACACCCGAGCGGTTGCAGGCAACCGCATAACAATAGAATTTGCACTGTGTCTCGTTCACATACGCTTGAGGGATTAAATACGGTCATTTTGTTTTTTTAAATGTTCTCAATTGTAAAGATTTTCTCATCCGTAGACAAAAAAAATCTGTGACCTCCATTTGCGTACCGCTTCAGTAGTTTTTTTCGATTTTACCACCCTATTCTTTTTTTAAATTATCAGTTAAAAAATTACCAGAGCGTCTCTTACAGGCTGCAAGTCCTAAGTCATCTTTTAAAATACGCGACATGGTTCTGGGTGCTACCTTCATCTCCCGAGATAAAATCTTTTGCTTTCGGACAGGATTTCTGCGAATTCTTTCCCTTACTGCTTTGACCACCTTTTTCGTACGAACACTACGTGGACGGCCAGATCTTTTTCTGTCACAAACAGAGGAGGACTCATTGTACCTATTGACAGCCCGGTACACAAACATTTGACTAATACAAAGCGTATGGAGAGTTTTAAAAATTGCATTTGGCTCCATACCAACTTTGTGTAATGCAATCACAGCGATTCGGTTCTTTTTATCACCCAACTCCATTTTAATATCGCAAAATATTATAAAATGTATTGAAGCCAAAATTAGAACACACAATGAGCAATCTTATAAAAATCACAGATTCCAAATTCAAATGTAATATCTTTCTTATTTTTAATTGTAACACACAAAACACTGTTTACATACGAGGGTCAAACTGAAAGTTCTTAGAAAATCAAAAACTGATTACATTAGCCAGTTATTAGTTTTATTATATCTTTTCAAAATATTGTCCATTGACGTCAATACACCGCTGCATGCGATGGAACCACTGGGAAAAGCACTTTGTCCACTCGTCCTTAGGGGTCTCTTCAATGGCATCGCGATACGCAGCCACCGCTTCTTCAGCATTCATAAACCGCTTTCCTTTAAGTTTTTCTTTAATTTTTGGAAATAAATAAAAATCACAAGGCGCGAGGTCGGGGCTATACGGCGGGTGACCCAGTAATTCAACATTTGATGTCGCCAAATAGTCGATCGTTCGCTTGGCGGTGTGCGACGAGGCGTTGTCGTGGTGAAGGAGGATCCTACTGCGAGGTCGTTTCTCTCGAACTTTTTCCAAGACAAGTGGCAAACAATTGGTAGTGTACCATTCTGCAGAAACTGTTTTTTGATCCTCTAACACAATTGTTGCGGAATGACCTATCCTTCCAAAGAACGAGGCCACCATTTTTTTTCCCGCACTTCGATCTCTCTTCACTTTAGTTGGCAACTCCTCGAAAGGAAACACCCACTGAGCAGATTGTCTTTTGGTTTCAGGATCATAACAGTAAATCCAGCTTTCGTCACCTGTTAGTATGTCGAACACAGCATTTGAGTCACCTCCGTTAAATCTTTCAATCATTTTACGGCACCAATCCACACGATGGAGTTTTTGAGCCTTAGTCAAATTATGAGGTATCCACCGGGCGCAAAGCTTCCTGACCGCTAAATGTTCGTGGAGGATTTTGTGCACTTAACTCATACCGATGCCTAAGCTTGTCCGAATCTGCTGATAGGTCACTCTTTTGTCAGTCTCTATCATACGCCGCACAACACAGATGTTATTTTCAGTCGTCGCCGTAGAAGGCCGTCCCTCACGTACATCATCAGTGAGATTAGTGCGACCACGTTTAAACTCATTAAACCAGTTGTAAACAGTCGCACGAGATGGGGCTTCATCGTGAAAGGCCAATCGTAGTCTATCATAACTTTCTTGTTAACTTAAATGACATCGAAAGTCATAAAAAATCATTGCACGAAAATTTTCTCGTGTTAAATTCATGTTGACGTGACACAGACAATTTTTAATTTGCCGCCAAATCGTAAAACAAATGACAAATGAATGAAATATATACTCAGTAATATTGGCAAAGAGTTCTATTTTCAAATTTTAGAATAATTTTTTTATTATATTGTTTATAAGTGGCCAGTTCTAAGAACTTTCAGTTTGACCCTCGTATATACCTAAAACAGTGAAACACGCACGCACGACCCACACACCCGTCATGGCTTTTCGACCGATTTTGCAAATTGACGTCAAAATGGCCGCTAACTTTTTCCTCAAACAGTGGTGTCCTCTTTCCAAAATCGATTCTCATAAACACCCTTTTGTGTTTGACACAGATACACGCGGAAAAGGCGATTTGTATAATTTACATTAAAAAACGAAGGCGCTTTTACCTAACTGGATCACGTTTGAATTGCAATTGTTAGTGACGCCATCTTGAAACTATTTTTAAAGCTCAGAACTAAACGTAATGGCATTTTTCGCTTTGCATTTATTTAAACTCTTATAGTCCTTGTCATTAGCTTTTTGCGGAGATTACAATATTGTGCCTTCCGGGCATATTTATTCTTATCTGGTTGGGTTGTCTTATAATTGTATGTTACTTATAACAAGACCCTGGTTACACAGGAGTTGGTGATGGGAAAAGTAAAAATAGGAAATTAGTATATGAAAATAACGGTATTTTTTACCCTGGCCATGCCACATCATGTGGTGCGTTCGTATCTGCAAGTTATCTAATATCCCTTCGCTTCTGTCAAAATTGGTTCATATTTTAAATGACTAAAATCATGACATCATGATGATCATGATGATATTTTGACGCACCACAGTGCGTTCGTGCGTCAAAATATCATCATCAGGCTTAGTTTTTCAATCACTTAGTGAGAAATGCGTGAATTAATTGAATTTCCTGAATCGTTTATCAACTACATGTTGTGTGGAAAGTGGTTTTAACGTCATGGGGCTTTTTACCTTTTCACCATAACTATATTTTATTTATTTATTTTATTTTATTAAAAAGATACACCAACAGTTTACATATTGTACACACTTAACTAAAGTGACATATCAGTGTTTGCCATCTTATATGCAGACCTATTAAAGGCGTACACAGCATTGTAGTAAAAAGAACAACAAACAACAAGTTAAATCAATTAGACTTTAGGACGATCAAGAAGATATGGTTATAAGAAAGATTTAAAAATAAGTTAGTTAAACAAATTTATAAACAACCTTTATCTGGAATTGAAGACAATAACTTTGCATTAGTGGAACTATAATGAAAACAATAGTATTATAATGTATTACTCATTCAGCAGGTCAGAGAGCTTCTTCTTAAATTTAGGCAAGGTATAGTGGAAAATGTCTAGATCCTTAGTGCAAAAATCTTTATATTGAGAGCAACATCTGACAAGAGAAGCATGACGGCCTAGGTTGGTTCGAGTAGGAGGCAAAGCAAAGGTATTTTATATAGGGTAACGAGGCAGACGGGCTAGCACTGTTAGTTTGATACGTTCAACAAGATCACCAGACATTGTAACTGTATTGTTGCCTGAAACAAATGATTATTTACTTATTTTATATCATGGAAAACTGCCTCGGTGGCGCGGCGGTAAGAGGGTCGCATTTTAAAGCGACGGCTGCGCTAAAGGTCCCGGGTTCAATCCCCGGGTCGGGCCAAAAATATAAATTAGTTTTTCTGTTCAGAAATTCTTAGGGAGCCCGGAGTTAGAAAGTTGACGGTCTTTCACCCCTGTGCCTCGGAAAAGCAAGTAAAGTCATTGGTCCTGCGCCTGATTTCTCTCCGGTCGTGTCAGATTGCTGTCCCATCGGGCTATGAGAGAGAAAGGAATAGAGTGTGCTTCTGTGTTTGCGCACACACTTGTGCACTATAATATGTCCCACGCAGTCGGTTAGTCATTGTGACTGGCCACCGTTGCCGATATCGGCTGGGGGGACTAATATTATTATTATTATCATTGAAATAACGAATAAATGAGAAATTATCAGGTAGATATTATACGAGTCGTTATAACGAGTGTGTCCTTGTCCTTGTCTAGTTAAAATATTATACACATATACATGCCTCTTAAAAATGTCTTATTGCATTTCAGACAACTTTCGTATGTTAATAAGAATAGAGAATGACCATTCAACCGTAGACAATCGGGCTCAATAGCTTCCTGGACATTACACATGCACAATGGTGCTTATTCAGCACACTTTGGGACAAAATTAAAAAAAAATGCCTAAGACTTCCAATGAGAAGGGTTGCGATTCCTCGGGGATTATCTTCACTAGAAGTTAGCGCCGCTTCCTTTAATTTTTTCACTTGCATTTTGATGTGCAATTGTTACAATACATGACGGATATGATGGTCAAAGAAATAAGGATATTTGCTAATGTATTCAGAATTATGGGTTTTGTTCCTTTGTGGTTGTGCTCGTCATTCACATTTTGTAGGTAAAGCATTGGACAAATGATTATTTTTTATCTGCAGTTCCTTGTTCATATGATGGTGAAGGTAATGAAATGATTTCGCTTTATATTTTCCAAGATTCTCATGAAAGCATTTAATAGCCCTGATGAATATTTAATTGAATATATTAGGTAAGTATACTTATAACACTACTATCACTTACTTATAAAATATTTAGAAATTAACTTGTTTGGTGTATATATTAAGTTAAATGTGAGTACATAAAACAAATCTTTCTTTCCACTCACCTAAAAGCATTTTCATTAGAATGATTCCCATTCCAGTAGCTGTCCGCCTAACAAAACACTTCAGAAAAGCAAAAGGAGCTAACTAATAGCAAGTAGTCTTAGTAATCTGTATAATCTCTTAAATAAATTTGCTAAATACCCTCTTGAAAGTCTTACTGCCACCCAAGAGCTTATGCCATCGCAATGGTCGTCCAAATTTGCACCACTAATCTTTTATGAATAGTTTCGAACGACATTTTTCTGTTAAATAACGCGTGTAATAACCATTTTGGGTGGTATTTTATTGTGCATTTTGACGATGATTTGTAATTTTTCAACGATGTGTGAAATGATTTGGAGATTTTTTTAGCGGTCAGTTCGATGAGTCGGATCAGCCCACTGTGCGGCATTAAAAGGGATATTTATCCACAGGGAAAGTCCTGCAATTCATAAGTTTTAAGATGGCCTATGTATTTATTCTTTAGGTACATTTTTATAACGACCGACGACATTATTCATTATCGTAGCGACCATCTAAGTGTTCTTTTGTTTATGGGTATGAAATATAAACTATATATACTCTATAAAGCTACATTAATCTCTTTACTTATAGTCAGTAAATCGCAAATTAAACTACGTGCATCCCTTTGTGAACTCATCAAAAACGAAAAACATAAAATAAACACTATAGCATTCACTGTATTAAATAAAAATCTCACTTCATAACGACTTTTAAATCGATTTCGAACACAGCGCACGGGCATTGATACAAACCACAATACATATAGGCTACGAATCTTCATATAATCTTACTACAAATTTGTATAAACTTTATTGTACATTTTGTTTATTCAGAAGTTAAATAAATAGAAGTAGGTTTTTGTTATCAGAATGGTACCGAACACACTACATTTCGTTACAATCATTAGCGCTGATCTTATCGTGTCATTATCATTTTATAAATCTACTAGCGGACCCAGCGAACTTTGTTTCGCCCCCAGCCCCGTCCCGCCGAGTCCCGTAATTTTAAAAGTTAAGCATTCCAGCGAATTTTGTTTCACCCTTAAATTACTAAAATGGCTATTAAAAAATAAGGGTTGATCGTAGAAGGGTGAAAATTGAGGATTGTATGTATTTTTGTATGTTGTATCATAAAAAATAGAAATTTTTTTTTTTTCTAAAAAATAAAAATATAATTTAGGGGTGGACTACCCCTAACATTTAGGGGGATGAAAAAATAGATGTTGGCCGATTCTCATAGATACCGGATAAGCACAAAAAATTTCATCAAAATCGGTCAAGCCGTTTCGGAGGAGTATGGCAACGAAAACTGTGACACGAGAATTTTATATATTAGATTGTACTCGATCCTAGATCAAGATTCTAGATCTAGATCTCTTTCAAGGTAAAATTTGAAGAGTCCACGCATTTTGAAGGATTAGGAACAAACCCTTTAATATTTCGAGTTGGTTACAGAATATAGTCTTACTGTATTTAAATGCATTGTGTTCCATGATGATGCTTCAATGCGCACGCGTATTTTGGTTTTATTGTATGCAAGTGAACATGTTGCTGGTCTTTTAAAAATAGTCTTTATCCCCTTCTTTTAAAGCTGACAATAACCGCATACAATCTTTGGATGCCAAATCGGATTTTTATGAACCATCATTGAAATCTCAAAAAATCACACACAAATCTTAAACGAACTTTGACCGATCAATGACCACATTGTTTATTCAATTCAAATTCATAGAAATCAACGAATGCCCTGGTCATTTTCTTCCCATTTTCTTTTAAAACAAGAACTAATGGATATAGCAACATTGTGTGTGGTTGAAAACTTAAAGAATGAAAGCGATCATCGTATAGTTAGATTATTTACAATGTATGTCTAAAACATCGAATACCACCACGCTACAAAACCAACTCGTGATTACAAGACATAGATGGCTTATTTTTATTAGGTACTAGACTATTAAGTAGCTTTAGGATCTGATAACTTAGGTTTAGATCAGCTATTGATGCAAAACAGTGATCAGAGTAAAAAACAGGACATGAGAAGGCTTTAGTTTGTCACTCGATGCAATCAACACGGTGGTCGGCTCGGACCAGTGCGTGCAACCAGTATTATATTATCTGGGGTGCAACTGCGCCCAAACCGTTTATCCTCTCGCATCATGCTGCCACATTATTGGTTAGCCTGTGCTTCTCGGAACCATTATTAGGTATTTAAATTAACCGTTTTTTTGTTCCCTTTTATGAAAGACGTGCGATTTGTATTAACAAAGTACTAAGGACCCATTGGCGATCGATCCGTCGCATTTTGTAAGCACATCAATGGTCATTTTGGACCCTATATTTCAGGGATGTTATAATAATAGTCCCCCTAGCCGATTTCGACTGCGGTGGCCAGTCACAATGACTAACCGACTGCGCGAGACATATTATAGTGCACTAGTGTCACTCTCATAGCCCGGTGGGACAGCAATCTGACACGGTCGGAGAGAGATAAGGCGCAGAACCAACGGCTTTACGTGCTTTTCCGAGGCACGGGGGTGAAACACCGCCAACTTCCAAACTCCGGGCTGCCCTATGAATTTTTATATAGAAAAACCTAGGTACATATTTTTGGCCCGACCCGGGGATCGAACCTCTGGCGCAGCCATCGCTCTAAAGTGCGACCCTCCTACCGCTGCGCTAACGAGGCAGTCATGTTATATTCAGGTATCTTCATTATTATGAATGTAAAATAAGACAAAAATATAAAGTTAGGGAGTCGTGAAAAAAATGGCTTAGTATGACAATCGATCACGGCACGGACCACTGTGTATATCTGCGTCCACGCAGATTGTCCACCGCATCTTGCCGCCACACCGGTGGTCAAAGGTTCTGCACCTTGCTGTACTATAGCCCGATTTAGACACATCCGCGGTTTTTATGGGCTAGTGATGTACTTGGTTGGTTAGTCGAGAAGTCCAGAGTAAAATAATGTCTCGCTTTAAAGTTAAAGCGAGACATATTGACCCTTAACATTCAAAACAAAGACTCCTAATAAAGCACGCTAATATGTGGCAGATGTAAAAGCTATTCAATTAAAAAAGCTACCAAAACAACAGTACTGCACTAATATTGTAAAAAAAAATAAAGCACCATCATAACCCTCTTATTTGAAGAGTGCGAGAACTTTGAGTTTAGCTACAAATAACCATGCCAGTAACTTTTACTCACACCACAAGTAGATAGCTTTATATTTCAAGAGGATGGCTCTAAGAATTGACTAAAGAGCTCTGTACTAAAACATAAAAATAATGGTTTAGCATGATTTTAACACTCACAATGTCATATTTTATATTCATAAAGATGAAATAAGAAACCAAAAATTGCGCACAGGTGGGACTCAAACCATATAAGCTCAATTGAAATAGCGTTTCGGACGTAGGTAGCTATTCATAAACTAGAAATTTCGCAGGGTCGGTAATTCAAAGACTTTTGGTTGGAAGACCGTTATATCGTTATAGCCAGAATGTTGCTGGTTGGAGTCCCGCCTGAACGCAATTTTTGGTTTCTTATATCATTTTATGAAAATAAAAGAAAACAACTAACTTTCTGTCCTTTATAATTTTATCGATATTTCTCTGAATACCACCACTACCCTCTCCACCTCAAGCCCACTTATTCATAACTAATTGTCGAAAAAACTCATGTTCGCAAATGTCCGAATGGGTTGTACTTATTGTGGCTAATCCGCATTATAGTAACACAATAGATCATGCGCTTGACCACATTGACGACGAATGACTGATCGGAGGATTGAGGTGGTATGGATGGAGAGAAGTACGGGCCGGAAAGCATCGCATCAAAATTGTGGTACGTTGAACACTTTTAAGGCTTTGACTGCCACGAAGCTAGACACAATAGAAAAATATTGTTTGGGGGTCACTGGTGACCACCATAGCGCTCAATGTGTTAAGGAAAATGCGCCAGACAAAACACCAATTGTCGTGGATTGTCGTGGTTTCAAAGAAGGAATTTTCACCCTTGTGTTACGAAAACCAGACGATTATGACGGGGGCGCCTCCCATAAATACTAAAATAGATAATAAACATCCACGACTTAGTTACTACTAATGTTCGTGTGCTAAATCACACAAACAATTGCCCCCTGCGGGATACGAACCCGCGAAAGCAGCGAAATAGTCAGGAGCGCTAACCAATACACCAAACGCGTCGTCAGAAAGTGGACGGAAATCCAGAATTTATTGTCCATCAAAGTGTTAAGCGTGTGTTATAAATACAAATATTACAATTTAGACACTTTCCAATGGAAAATGTGCATGAAAAGTTTCTATGCTTCATTTTTATTTCCCTCAGTAAATGACAAATTATTTACAAGTCGGAATATTTGCAAAGAAAGCTGTCTTAGCAACTAGCAAATCTCTTGCTTAGGTTACTTGTATATTGCAATGCTGAAAATATACTACAAATACTACATCAACGGAGTTTTATTCTATACTTCTGAGAATAACACATATGTGTGTTTTTTATAAACAGAAACATAAAATAGCAGTACATTATCTTGTCACTTGAAAGACAGATCTCAGTTATATCATTATTTGACCTACCTTATAAGTAAAACCATAAAAAGCAAGGGTATTTTAATAGAATCGTGAATTGTGAAGAATGCTATAATATTTTTAATGGAATTGGATAATTGGATTGTGAAGAATAAATTTAGCTTTGTTTAGGGAGGAGCCGTACTTTCTGTGAGCTATCTGCGTCGCCTCGTGCGGGCTGCGCGGGCGCGATTTGCGGATTGCGAGGACGCAGCTTTAGCGCGCGCCGACGCCGTGGACACGGAGTGACACAGGGCGCGCTATAACTAGTAATCTTTTCGATTTGCGTTCGAGTTCGACATTGGGCGTTGGTGGCCCGCGTCGGGTCGACGGTCGCTAATTGGAGTACAGCATGACGGCTGTCGTAATCTTAATATAGTTCCATGCACTATAATCAATAGCAATAATAAACAAGAAAAAAATAAAACAAAGACCCCTTACATACTGCGACTATTAGCATCGATGCAGTCGCGCGTTAATATCGATGCAGTCGCCTAAATTCAGTATAATATTTGACAATTTCCAGTTCTGCATCACGACTGTATAAGCTTAGGCGCGTTAGCATCTCGACTGCATCGATGCTAAATGTAGCTCGGTATTTAAATAGCAATGTGTTAAGGGTCTAAGATATTCAACATAAAAAAATAACTTAATAACCTACCTATTCAAAAACGAAACCATTTTCTTGCAGCAAGGAGGCTATGATGCTGGCTGCGTTGCATCATTAAATTTTTTAAATAATTGAAGTTGCAAGGAGCTGCATAATAAAAAAATAGGTTCGGTTCATCTTGTAACAGTATAAAATCACCGCTGCACTTGATACGAGTGATTGCAAGTATTATACCTTTTGAAATATGAAAAGCCATAATGTTAAAGTTTATAGCACATCTATACACCCGTTACGAGAACAGCAGCGTATCAGTTCAAGACGGTCAGTATTGTTTGATGAAACTTCATACCACAACTCACATCTTTGGACTCCATATTGACGGTCCATAATTCGGCAAAATTTACTTATTCTCCACTTGTCAATGAGAAGGAAATCCAATAAAAACGCTGTATTTGAATGGCATCTATGTAATTTCACTTAACAATA
>CAWUPE010000213.1:0-23007 GCA_963924145.1 Pyrausta purpuralis
ACGTTAATCCGGCATTCTCGAGCGCGATTTTTTTTATTTTTATTTTGAAGAATATAATCTAAAACGTACTAAAAATACAAAATCTGCCGGTTTCCGCATGACCAGGAGTGTGGAGGAGCCATTTCGTCTTCCGAAAAACGCGTTGCGGCATATAAGTCGCGAACGATACATTTTACAAAAAAAAAGTTTAAATAAACAAAAAAGGTAATTTTATTTTACACAAAAAAGGTCTCTTTACATTTTTGTCCAAAGTTAAAACTTTTTGACTTGAAGCTTCATAAAAACTCAAACTCCCGGTTTTTTGAGTATATCTTGAAAACTGAGGGTGTTAAAAAAAATGATATGAAATAACGATGATTAAATTATGTTACTTTTATCTCAAAAAATTTTTTTTTCCTAAAGCTTCTCGACAATTTTCGTGGACTTGGAAAAGGTTACGCGTATCTGGATACAAAAGTATTATTAACATGAACAGTTTCATGTATGTATATTATTCAATAGCCTGTGGATCCTCAAATTGTTCTTTGGACGTACTGTCAGCAAAACGAAGTGAAGAATTATTAAAAAGAAAGAAGAAAGGAAAAAAAAAGAAACCAAAAAACCTTTTCGGTCAGATTAAGAGAACCCACCAACATTTTTGTCAGATTAAGAAAATATGCTTTCAGGATACCGAGATAAACCTCCCCTATGAAAATCTGACGCGCTCGAGTATTTCAAAAAAACTTTTATTTTTTGCATTTTCAAAAATTCATCGTAACTTATGGTCACGCCAAAATCGACAGTTTTTTTAAAGGGAGCTTCCTTGGGGCCTACTTAACACCCCTTCCGAAAATCTGACGCGCTCGAGTATTTTATTTTTTTTTGCATTTTTGACTACTTTATATGCCTACCCCCACCACGCAAACCGGCAGATTAGTATACCGTTGTTATCAGGGGCACTTGGAGCATACGTAGTATGAATATCTGACGCGCTCGAGAATGCCCAAGTAATGTTTTTTTTTACATTTTTGAAAAACCGTACACGCCAAACCCACCGCTAAAATGGTTTTTACCATACGAGCTTTTCTTTTCGAAATTATTTTATCTTTCGATTTTGATAGGTCTCGACGGCGCCGTTGAATTACGCCATTTAGCTACCTCACCTCCCTAACTATTCCGGGCGGCGTGGTTTAATTGCTTGAATCAGTGTTTCAACCTTTTTGATTCGCAACCCCTTTACAAGTATAGAAATTCGGGCGACTCCTCTTGTGTCAAAATTTTATTCTATAATATAAGTTAAAAGTGCACAAAAGATTGCCCCGTAACCGATTCAGCAAAGTTAAAAATTATAAACAGAGAAACTGTGCGGAAGACACGAGTCAGAGCAAAAACAATGTAGAAACAACATTTTACATGAACACTCGATAGCAAACAATAATACGATCGCCAGCAAAGCGAGTGTGAAAATGTTTTTGTCATTGAGTGAGATAAATATCTGATCATATAGTAAATTTATGGTAAGTATCTTATAGCTGGCAACGGAGTGTCTGGAACTTTTTCTTTCAGCCGCCGACCCCCCGTAAAGCTTCGCGACCTATCTGGGGGTCGCAACCCACAGGTTCAAAAACACTGATTTAGGTTACTACACTAGAGGCTCGACTTACGTGACTCCAGTTACTATAGTTAGTTATTGCAATATATGACAGCTATGTCGACCGCCATGCCGCCGGGCAGTGTAAATGTGGTATGTGCATTATTCATCTTAGTATTCCAAAAAGCCATAAAACGGAGACAATTTTTTGGTCTTTAGTTTTATTTACAATCTTATCAAACTAGCTAGAAACTTTAGTAAAATGTTATCTCACGACAGTCCAATCTAGGCATCTAAATTAATTGAAACTGTGATTCAATTGCCCCTATCCTTATTTCTCTCCAGCTCCTAGAACAAGCTCTCGTGATTGAGGAGCAACTCAGGCGGGCGGCGTACCTGAATCTGACCCAGGACCCGAACCACCCGGCCATGTCGCTGAACGCGCGCTTCGCGGAGGTGGAGTGCCTCGCCGAGTCGCACCAGCACCTCAGCAAGGAGTCGCTCGCCGGGAACAAGCCCGCTAACGCGGTGCTGCATAAGGTATGTGCAGATTGTAGTCACTTGCATATCAGATCAAACGTAAAAATATATTCAGCTTTTAAAGTCTAGATATATAAATAAATATTTGACAACATCACATACATTGCTCCGATCCCAAGCTAAGTAGCTAACGCACTTGTGTTATGGAAAATCGGAAACAACGGTGGTATCACAACACCCAGAACCGAGACAATATAGAAAAGATCGTTTTCTACATTAACCCGACCGGGAATCGAATCCGGAACCTCACGAGATGACGACGCTTGAAACCAGCGTGCTAGCCACACGACCACAGAGCAGGTCGACAAATATCACCGTCTTACACTTAAAGTTTTGTGGCAGGGCTTTGAATACCGTTAAAACGTACGCGAGACGAAGATAACGTTAATGGCAAAGGTAACGTTGCTTATGCTTGGTAACGATACCTTGGATGACCTTTTATAGTTAAATTGACCTAACGTTATCGAAAATTGTTGCAGTAAGTGATAATGTTACCATGGTCTGGGCTAACGATACCAAATGTATACTACAAATATCGTTATCGCTATGCATACTATAATAATATCAACAAAACTTCCACCAAAAAGCACGCACGTGTTTGCGAAACTAAACCGTTTGTTTGCATCTATCTACTGGCTGACGATGTTGCCATTCCTCTGATCGGCCGGCCTGCGGAGCGTATAATCGCGCGTCGCCGCGCCGGTTGGCAACATCGCTTTAAGTAACGAAAAAAGTATCGATACTTTTAACGTTTATTGTTAACATTATTATTCTGGATTCGATACTAAACTACCGTTACCCGTGTAACTATAAAAATTGATACTTTATGAAAATGTCACTATTGTGTGAATTTGATATCATCAATATGTCAATCAAGACGTAGATTTATGTAGCGTTGTGCCACGCGCTCGTGTTAAGCACTTGCGGCCAGTCTATCGAACGCGAAGAGAGATTTACGTGCGATTTGATCTTGTAAAACACCCTGGTAAAACGCGAAGTTCACGCCGTCAATGTGCATATGCGTTCTCAACTCTTGAGATTTGACCTAGGAAATCGTTTATCAAATTGGTAGCTCAGTTTAGTACAATACTATTGATAAAAATCATTTTCCTTTGTTAGTCGAATATTGTAAACTATTTTGACATTCCTTTTTAACAAATTAATTCATTTGAAAATACGATAAACACGAAATTCACATTCTTCGTTAAACATGAAATCTTTTTAAATCAAATAGTTGATTAATTTTATTAACTTTAAAAACAAATGGTATAAAAGTTGATTGCCATATGCACTATCGATAGTATTGCTCTGTGTCGAAAGTGTTTTACCAAAACTGAGCTATCGATACTATTGTTATACCATGACTTTTGCTCAACTATCGATCGGCTTATCGATAGTGGACTATTCACTATAGAGATTAGCCCGCGCAACGCCCCTTTTCTTCGCAAACGTTTCGGTACATTGGTATACGTCTGTATGCGCGTGCGAAGGCGATATTTTTTATTACTTCGTGCTGCGGGCTTAACATGCACGAAGTGATTAAAAATTTATTGCTGCATTCTATCCCGTTTGTTTGTCAAAAATCGTCTTATCCACAGTTGCTAACATGACTGCCATGAAAGTCATGTCGTACTTCGTAATTTCGAAATATAACAAAATTTTTAACATGCGACATATATTTTTATTGAATTTTTACATTTTGCTGTGAAACATTATCATCCACCATTAGCGTCGACAATAAATGAAAAAGAACTTATTAAGAGCAAAAATATATGACTGTGTCATGCCATATTTTCTCCTAGGCTTTCAAAAAATAATAAAGGGTAAGAATATTGAAGCGAAAGTCCCCGTGGGATTTTTTTATACCTAAGATATTTAGTCCAATTTGGCCAATATCGAGTCAATCTGTCACTGTGTCAAGTTTATCATTCTCAGCTGAATTTGACATAAAATTAAGTGAATGGTTAGAAATTGTCTCTCTCATTTCGTTGTCGTATTGGATAAATTTGTCCACTGTGGTTGGCATGTTAGGGAATAAGATAAAATAACATAGATTGAATAATTTTGTCATGTCGATCGAAATAAATATTGTGTCTTGCATATTAAGCCTACTGTTTCTTGTTATTAACGTCATCGTTGTCGTTTGAAGGTGCTGAACCAGCTGGAGGAGCTGCTGTCGGACATGAAGTCGGACGTGTCGCGGCTGCCGGCGACGCTGGCGCGCATCCCGCCCGTGGCGCAGCGGCTGCAGATGTCCGAGCGGTCCATCCTGTCGCGCCTCGCCGCGACCGCCGGGAACCCGGTGCCGGCCGGTCAGTATCTGTTGGCAGCTCTATAAACTTTTTACCGTTATGGACCTGTCACTGTCGTTACTGCGCGGCAAGAAAGGTGTATACAAAAATGAACTGTATTGACCCACCCGGGTGAGCGGGGAGACGGGAGGAACGGGGCATGTTGAGTTGTAGCTATTTGATCAGCGATCAAAGGAGACTACGATCCGATAACGTTACTCGGGAGAGTATCTAACCCTCCAAATTTGTATTTGGAAGGTTGGGGAGTTTTGTTATCAAAGCTGATTATTGTGAACCGAACTTTTAACCGATAGTGGTAAAAACGGCTCGTGTTCATTCACACACCAAATTAGATTCTATGATTTAATTAAATCGATGCCCTACCCGCGTGCGACACGAAGTTCTTATATACCTATAAAATTGGTCTTATTAATAGCTATTGATCTGGTTTCACGTACGGTAGTGATATCTGGTGCCTAACCACAACAAAAAACTTTTTTAATAACCGCAAACATAACTTTGTTATTCATACAACTACTATAAAACAAAGTTATATTTGCTGTAAGCAAAATATTGTGGTATTTTGGCTAAGAGGAAGTAAGTAGATCTCTAATTCAGTTAAAGTTGGCACGGAACCCTTAGTGTGCGAGTCAGACTCGCATTTGGCCGGTTTTCAGCAATGACGCTTCCTAGCCAGCCCACTAGACTGGTAGGTTAGGTTAGATTAAATTAATGCTATTATTATTTGTTTCCTATGTTCCATAGACATGAATAAATAAATTGGTTTTGATCGATTGATTGAATAACGTGCACTTGTCGTGTTTACAGCTCAAATGGCGCAGTTCCCGGGCGGGTTCAGCGCGTCGGGCTCGCTGCCGGGCTTCTCGCCGGCCGCCGCGGCCGCCGCAAACTTCTCAAACTTCCGCCCGCAGTACTCCGTGCCCGGGCAGCCCACCTCCACCTCCAGCTCTAATGTGAGTCCACTGGAGGGCACAATATCGATCACTTAGCCATAAGACAGGCGCCCATGGCACACCACTGTCATGGACAATTTCAAAGCTTTACATCAGTCTGTCAGGAGTAGACTGTTAGACCAGAATGCCGTCAGATCGATGGTGGATCCACACAGCCCAGCAGCTGGCAATGTATCAAGATACTAAAATCTCTATGTATAAAAATGAATCCATGTTTTCCTTGGTCACGGCATCACGCGTGAATGGCTATGGAATAATTATAAAAAAATACGGGCCGGGGCTGGGAGCGAAACAAATTTCGCTAGGTTCGCTCGTAAATAATAAAAGTTGCCGGCCTGACAGCGAGCTTTATAAATGGGGCCTCTAGGGGCCATGTGATGAGTGAAGTCACCACTAAAACTGCGTTTTCACAAAAGCTGAGACATGTGAAATCAGTTTTTCTTTGCTTGTCCAATATTGTTAACAATCTTGATAATTTTTTAGTCAAATAATTCATTTTAAACTGAGATAAACACAAAACTTGCATCCTATCTAGGAAATTCTTTTTTTTTAATAAATAATTGGAAGAACACAAACGGTAATAAACAAAAGTGGTTTACATAAAAATTTATATGTAGGTTCATAGTACACACCAACAACATGTTCTGTAGATGTGTAAGAAACAGTAGGCTACTGTCAACAGCTTACATTTCAATCAAAAGATTAAAAATATCTTTTTCAATCTTATAGTTTATAAATTTAACTCACTGATATTATATAAAAAAAAAAGATTGATTACATTATTAGACTAGCAAAGTAAACGGACTATAGAAGTTTACCTATGACGTTGCACGGAATACTTCACATGTTTTGCTTTGTCATATTATGAACGACATCATTAGTAATTTTAAACATCTCTCCTTTCATCTCAGCTTTTGTGGAAACATTGTTTCACACCATCACGGAAACTACAGCAATGATTATTTGAGGTCCTGTGGTCCACTAAGGCCCCAGGTTGGGTCGTCAGACTGACCAAAGGAACTAGCTCAAGTATATTTCTGTTGCTGTCAATTTCGGAAGGACGCGTTTAACCTTAGGTCAACTGTAAGACCTGACATGTAGATTATAAAATCATATCAAATAATTGTTGTTAGTTTTTGATATTCACATCCGGTCTTTCTTTTTCAGAAATCATAAGCCCGCGTAACTTATACACCGTATTACAAATTGA
Organism: Pyrausta purpuralis; assembly: GCA_963924145.1. Classification (NCBI taxonomy): domain Eukaryota; kingdom Metazoa; phylum Arthropoda; class Insecta; order Lepidoptera; family Crambidae; genus Pyrausta; species Pyrausta purpuralis. The sequence continues at coordinate 6,586 of CAWUPE010000213.1, forward strand.
CACACCTTAACAGGTAATATTTCTACTATTTCTTAAATTACTATTTATGTGTAGTTTCTCGACAATGTGTTAATTGTATCTTCTTTTGTTTCAGTGATTGGATAAACGGTCACATAGAAGAATATTTAGGATAAGCTTTCCAAGATTCCAGTTCCACCTTGGGTTTGAAGTGATAATTATAGTGATTAGTGCAGTTATGTTAGGTAATCTAATATTACGTCGTTTGAAACAGAACTCTCACAATATTATTTATTTCATCCTGATCTGTATGAATCTTGTTTACGTGTAAGTGATTGTGGACTTATGAAATCTTTATTTTTAATTTACCAAAAATGAAAATTGAATAAATCATACAATTAAGTGATACATTGACTTTTGTATTATTCTCCAGGCTTAATTTATATGTAGATTACAATTTGGATTATTTATATTGATAATAAAAGGTGTTTATTTAAAAAAATATATTTTAATTCATGATTTCAAAATATTTCGGTAGGTACATAAATACAGTTTACACACACACAAACATAAATGGTAGTATCACCAGGAATACGTGTCGTCTTCGGGGTTGTACTTGACGCTGTCGAGCGGCGCGACGAGCCGCTCGTCGGGCGAGCAGAAGTGCTGCAGCATCTCCTCGCTGAGCCCGCAGTCGGAGAGGTTCTCCTTGTTGAACGCTTTGCTGAACGCGCTCGGCTCGTTCTCTTTTGTGCTCTCATCTGTAAGGAAGCATTCATTTTGATCGTGATATAAAATCCGAATGTTATACCTTATTAAAGACACAAATATCGTACCGCGCCTTAGATAGATGCTAGACTGCCTCGGTGGCGCAGCGTTAGAAGGGTCGCACTTTAAAGCGACGGCTGCGCCAGAGGTCCCGGGTTCGATCCCCGGGTCGGGCCAAAAATATATACCTGAGTTTGTCGGTTCAGAAATTTTTAGGGAAGCCCGGAGTTTGGAAGTTGGCGGTGTTTCGCCCCCGTGCCTCGGAAGAGCACGTAAAGCCGTTGGTCCTGCGCCCGATCTTTCTCTGGTCGTGTCAGATTGCTGTCCCATTGGGCCTGATGAATGAGATGAAGATGGCGCTGCCGTCATGTTAACATCGGCTCTGTGTATTTTTGATATTTAAAAATACTAAAATAGACATTATCTAAGTAAAACGTGCAACAAACTGTAAATAATAATGTGTATTTCAAGTGGTAATATTATCAATTAAAAAAACGAGTGCATAAATGAAGAAAATTTAAACTTAAAAAAAAGTGACAACAAAACATAAACAATTGAATATGGACTTATAAACTGAAAAATATTACAATATAGTTGAATAAAACCTTTAAAAACATGATTTTGTGAACCTTAAAACCAATAAAAAGTGAAGTAATAGTGTGCCTTCAGTCAAAAAGAAACGGTTAACTTGTGTCGTATTATGTGTGATTCATCAAGTGCTCATGCTCTAACTTTATGACCATATATGGTAACAAAATCCGAGACAAGAAACTTTTTGTAACAATATCTGTCAAGTTTTCGCTACTATCAAAATAGTCAGTTTGGCGCAGTGGAAATCGGTGTGAACATTAAGATCCAAGTACGTGTCTTCTCTGGGTTCAAATCAAACCACTCTTGACTACGACAGTAAATCTTTTTGTGACAAATATAATTATTATGAACATTTTATTACATCGAAATTATTCTCAACTAGACTTTTATCATTTATTTTAACATAAATTTATTATATAATTAAATAACTATTAAATAACTTGAATGTAATAAAAATAGAAATGGCGCAAATTTGTATTAAATGTGGAAAAGAAATAACAAAAAGAGACTTTATAAAATGCATTGACTGTGAAAAATATTACCATTTAGACTGTACAAGTATTGGAGATAAGCTATTCTACCTAATGAAACCAGATAATCGTAAAAAGTTAAAGTGTGATGATTGTAGATTTAACAAAAATAGTAACACTAATATAATAAATGTCCCTACGGAAAATTCCTTTGAAGCCTTGTCAGAGGAAGACACCACGGATGATGATGAATACCATACAGATTTTGTAACAGTCCGAGGCAGACAGAACGTAAACATGCCCGCTGATATATCATTTTCACCAAGTACGAGCAGTATGCATTCTTGCGCGGCAAATGTTGAGAGCATCCCAGTCATTCCAACAGATGGCGCTACTAGTCAAAACTACTCAATCGAATCTTTACGGGACGAAATTCACCAACTTAGATATGAATTAAAAATGGCCAATACGGAAATATTCAAATTAAAAAGGACTGTCACTACATTAGAAAACAAATACGTACAACGGGGAAAGGAACAAAATGATTTGAACACTAATAGAAATGACGTAATAATTCATCCAACCCCAGATGCGTCCTCTATGGAAAACCATATTCATCACGATGAAATACCCATTCAATGTGAAAAAAAGGGACATCAAAGGAGAATTAAACAGATTAAAAAAACTAAAGTATGCATTATTAGTTGCATCGACCGGAACTCAGAGTCAAAGACATTAGTAAACAACTTTGCAGAATGCAATATGATTCACTATCGCATTCCAGGTGGCGGTATTCGCGAGCAATTAAGTAACTTGCATAAGAAACTAGTTAACTATACCTTAGATGACTACTGTGTTTTATTGTTGGGTGAGGCGGACTTTAACATATCAAATAATTATAAAAATATGGTTGAACACATTAGAAAAGTATTGTTAACTATTAAGCATACTAATATTATATTATGCCTGCCAACATTTAAATATTGTTACCAAGCAAATATTTTTAATAGACGAATTGAAATGTTTAATGATTTAATTTATTATGATAATTTGAATTATGAATATTGTTACATTGTTGACTCAAACAAAAAATTACATTACTCATATGACATGTTTTTAAAATATAATGGAAAAATTAATCTTCAAGGGTTTAAAACAATTTTGAAGGATGTAAATCAACTTATACTAATGCTAGGTAGTCATGTGGTATGTGGAAATCAAGGGGTAGGAGATATCTTAGATACAATATCTTTGCCAACAAACCATTCCTTTCGTTCCTAATTATTGTAAAATTATGTGTCAAAACATTCAATCTTTAACAAATAAGATTGATGATCTTAATGTTCTTTTAATGAATGCTGATATAGATATTGTTGTAATAGTGGAGCACTGGTTATTGCCGGATAACTATCAACTTTATACATTGGAGGGCTATGAGCTAAAAGCTAAATTTATACGGCAAAAAAGTGCACGGGGTAGGAGTAGGCATGGTGGAGTAGCTATATTTACTAGGAGCAATGTCAAAACAATGGAGCGTTTGGATATTCAGTCGTATACAGTAGAATTTGTAGTAGAATTTTGTGCTATCGAAATTATTAAAAACAATTTATTGATTATATCTATATACCGATCAGATAGGGAAGAAGATACGTTTTTCTCAAAGTTATATGCTCTGTTAAAGCATATCACAAAGCACTCTTCAAATAAAAGGATTATTATAGCAGGTGATATAAATATAGATATAACCCAAAATACTAACTTATCGCGTAGATTCCTAAATCTCTTAAAATCGTTTAGATTACACTGCATCATAAAAGAACATACTAGAGTGACGCCAAATACTGCATCGTGTATAGATCAATTCATAGTGTCTGCAAACGTAAACATGGAAGCGACTGTGAAGAAATATTATATCTCTGATCACCATACATTAATAGGACAATTTCCACTACAGGATAATTTTCGTACTAATAATTTTTCGTACAAAATAAGTAAACGGATATTTAATAACAAAAACATGGATAAATTTCAAGAAAAACTGAAGCAAATAAATTGGAATAGTATATTAAATTCAAATAGCAATATTACTGATAACTATAACAATTTTCTTAAAACCATTAAGGATTTATTAGATATAAATATACCACAAAAGAAAATAATGCTTGTGAATAGTCAAAAAACAAAATGGATTACAAAAGGTTTGCAGAAATGCTGCTACCATAAACTTATCTTACGCTTACTTACATCTACTTATGATAATGAATCTTTAAAAACTTACACTAAATCATACAGCAAAATTCTAAAAAAAATCCTTGCGAAACAAAAAAGAAAATACTACATAAAAAGACTTAAAAATTCGTACAATAAGTATAAAGAAATGTGGAACATGATCAATGAAAAAATTAAACCAAATAATAAAAAACACAAACATGAAAATATCTGCTTAAAAATACAAAATCAAAATGAAACTTCACCCGGAAAAATTGCCAAAACATTTAATGATTACTATGTTGGTATTAGTTCAGGAATAATCACTAATCCTAACCAACAACGAGCAATATCATTGCCTAACTCAATGTATTTAGATTATGTTACGGAATCAGATGTAAAAAAAGCAATACTAAGCCTTAAACGTAATAACTCGTGTGGGTATGATGAAATTCCAGGTATCCTACTCGTACATTGTGTTGATGAGTTTGTGAAACCATTAACGTATTTAATTAACCAGTCCTATAACGAGGGCATTTGCCCTGATGCCTTGAAATTGGCAATAATAAAGCCTATTTTTAAGAAAGGTGATAAACAAAATGTTGCAAATTATCGCCCTATTGCCTTATTGCCGGTAATTTCAAAGATATTTGAGAAAATAATATGTCAAAGAATGAATAAATTTCTAGAAAAATATAATGTTCTAAATAAAAATCAACATGGCTTTAGAAAAAATCATTCTACTGCAACTGCAGTATTCGAATGTATTTATGAAATACTAAATGGATTAGACAAAAACCAATGTGTGGTAGCTGTTTTTATGGACATTTCCAAAGCATATAATTGTGTTTTGCATGATATTTTATTAAAAAAACTAGATTTTCTTGGCATACGAGGGAAGGCGAAAGATTGGCTCACTTCTTATCTTTCCAATAGGAAACAATTTGTACAAATTATGCATTTGTATAGGGAAATTAAAGAACTTAAGCAAGTCAACTCCACTACTCAAATTATAACAGACTCAATACCTCAGGGCAGTGTATTGGGCTGCTTGTTATTTTTAGCTTACATAAATGATTTACCTTCAGTAGTTTCACATAAAATTATTCTGTTTGCGGATGATGCCACGCTTTTGATTTCTTGTGATCAAAATAATATAGACAATATACAGGGTATTATTAGTGAATGTCTACATAAAATAGTAACTGAACTAAAAGAAATAGGTCTTACAATAAATTTTGGGAAAACTAAAATTATGCAATTTAGGCCCTATCAGAGAACGGAATTAGTTTTGTCCATATCACATCAGGGAGAGTTGATTGAGCAAGTAAATACGTTCCCACTACTTGGAATCACGTTAGACTCAACCCTTTCATGGAAGCCGCATGTAGAAGTCGTAGTAAGTAGGCTTAGTAGTTTTTCGTACGCGCTGCGCGAACTTCGAAGAAACACAAATGAGGAGTGTGCGCTTACTGCGTATCATAGCCATGCTGCTGCCTGGATACGTTACGGGATTATGTTTTGGGGCAACTCCACCAATGTGCATGCGGTATCTGTGTTACAAAAGAGATGTCTTAGAATAATTACGTTTACGGCGCCGAGACACACATGTAGAATGTTATTTGTAAAATTTGAAATACTCACGGTGACTTGCGTCTATATCTTCGAATTATGTCGTTTTATAAGAAAACACAGTAGATATTTTCAGCATTTTAATGACACGTCGAGCCGTTACGCTTTGCGGCGCGCAAATGATTTTATTTTGCCTCCGGCCAGACTGGAGTTATTCAAGGTCGGTCCCTACTATATGGCTATAAAGATACATAACCATTTGCCTAACTTTATTAAAGCCCTCCAAGGTATTAAATTTGATAGGGAATTAAAGAAGTTTTAGTTAAAAAGGCATATTATAATATAAATGAATATTTCAATGATAAATTTCAATATATTTAGATATGACATTATATAATTTAAACTCTTACTAATCTGTGATTTAAATTGAAAATTGACATGATTTGATTGTATTTTTTTTTCTTTTAATTTGAATTTAACATGACTGCATTATTATTATTTAGATAGATAGAAATGACTTTATATTTGACATACTAACAATTTGACAAAATACTTATTGACATTACCTACTATTTTAATGAAGAATTGATTTAATTGTAAATTATTGAATTTAATAACTTGAATTCACAAATACCTCGTTGAGGTCATAATGTAACAAAATAACCATCTTTTGCCTATATGTTATATATTGTCTGCTGTAATGTTATATTATGAAGTGAATAAATGAATATGAATATGACAGTGAAAGGAATAGAGTGCACCTGTGTTTGCGCACACATTTGTGCACTATATTATGTCCCGCGCAGTCGGTTAGTCGTTGTAACTGGCCACCGTATTCGAAATCGGCTAGGAGAACTATATATATATATATATATTATATAGTTGCTAGACTAGGCAATTCTAATACGGCAACAGTGTAACACATCTTAATATTTTTTGGGTAGATAAACGACATTCTCGCATCTCGCTAAACCCAGAATTTTGATCTTAGAAACATCGCAATAGAGGTGGATGATATGGTGATAGGTAGTGATAGCTATTTCAAAGGGGGTCTAAGTAAAAACAAATATAGCATACAAGTACCTTGGGCTATGTGTTTCTGCGCCCACGTGAAGGCGAGGGTAGACGCGTGGTGCGCGAATGTCGCGCTGTAGGGCGCGCGCGCGTTGCGCACGTCGCGCAGCAGCGCGTGCGTCGCGCTCGGCAGGATGGGCCCGCGCAGTTCTACCGAGTAGTACTGCGCGCTGTCGCAGTGAACTGTGTTCTCGCGGACCTGGACAATTGGTTCACATTCATTTGATTCAATTATGGTACGTATGATAAAAGTCAGTTTGCACAATTCACAGGAGCTGGCATGCAAATGTTATTATAACTACAGTTTTAAACACAAGAAAGCGTATTTTCCACTTTGTAGTTTATAAATAACAAACAAGAAAAAATAAAACTAAGACATGTAACATAAAAAATAACTTAAAATCTACCTAGGGGCCGTTCATTAATCACGTGAGGCTCAAAAGGGGGGGGGGGGGGGTGGGGGGGGGGGGGTACGGAAAACATCACGAAACATCACGAGGGGGGGGGGGGGTCTCGTTAGACATCACGTGTATTAATTTAATTTATTTTTTGTCAAAAAGCTCTATTTCTGAACCGAAATTTTGAGCGATTTGTGGTCACAAACCTCTTTGGCAATAACAACTGCCAGTGAAGAAGAAGCTTTACCAGTTGTAACCTTAAATGAAAGTCTTGCAACTATGTGGGACGAAGGCAACATTAATTAATTATGCATTAATTTTATTGCAAATACATATAAATGTTTTTCGAATCACCATTTTTAAATATTTTTCTAGTCAAAAATAGCTTTTACATTCAGATTCAGACTACAAAAAAAAAAACGTGATCCAGGGGAGGGGGGGGGGGGGGGGTGGGGGGGGGGGGGGAGTGGTCCCAAACCTCACCAAATATCACCAGGGAGGGATAGCTATCTAGCTTATCCTTTGAGCTAGGAACCAGCCAGCTTTATTATTGGCTGTTACAGAATTTATTTTGGCGCATTTTTAGGGTTCCGTAGCCAAATGGCAAAAAACGGAACCCTTATAGTTTCGTCAAGTCTGTCTGTCTGTCTGTCTGTCCGTCCGTATGTCACACCCATTTTATTCTGTAACTATAAGCATTACACAATTGAAATTGGTAGGAAGATGTATCTTGTTAACCGCTTACCGATTCTCATACAAAAAATAAAAAATAATGACAGTTAAGAGGGGGGGGGCTCTAATACATGAACCTAAAACCAAAAAAAAAATTATTTTTGTCAAACCTATGCGTGTGGGGTGTCTATGGATAGGTCTTTTAAAATAACATAGAGGTTCCTAAAAACCATTTTCTTTTAAAGTCAAAAGTTTCATAGCTAGACGCTTCCAAAGTGGTAAAATGGGCGTCCCCCCCCATCTAATTTCTAAACCAAGCAAATGTAAATTTTGAAAAAAAATATATGATGTAGATCTTAATAAATACTTTCAACGAAAAATGGTTTGGACGGGATCGAACAAGTAGTTTTTGAGATATAGCACATTTTCAACAACCGCAAACATAACTTTGTACTTCATACAAACACTATGAAAAACAAAGTTATATTTGTAGTCAACAAAATATGTGGTATTTTACTAAGTAGAAGTAAATGGATGCCCTAATTCAGTTAAAGTTGGCACGGAACCCTCAGTGCGCGAGTCCGACTCGCACTTGGCCGGTTTTTTCTAAACAGCGATTTAGCAGAGGGTTACGGCCCAAATGTTTCAACGCCAAACGGCGCAAACACATAATCACTTGCAAGTGAGACGTACTTGCGGACGCTTGGCGTTTTCAGCCAACAGTAGTAGTGAACTTTGTAGTTAAATATATGGGCGAAGAGCCGACGCTTTAATAACAGTGCCTCCCGATCAACGTGGTGCCCAACAATTATGACTCAGCGGTATGTATGGGCATGCATTATTGAAATTTTATACTGAAGCTATTTCTGTGGGTAATCGTAAACTGAAAATGAATTCACGTGAAGGTATTTGCATTTTAACCAACAAGGTAACTTTAGTTGTCGGAGGATTCACCATAAACTTCAATGAGCAAGTATGCTAACCTTCAGTGACTGCAGCGTCCCGCCATGGAACGCCACAGGCGAGAGCAGCGTAGGTGGCACCCCTGCGAAGGGTCCCGTAGGGCTGACTACCGACTTGCAGTTGAGTAAGAAGTTGAAGAGCGCCTGCGCGTCGGCGCCTCGTACAAACACGAGCGACTCTGCTGCGCTGTCAACACTGCTTTCAGCAGTTTGCGCCACTCGCGTCTGGAAACGACGGACAATTTTATAACCGATTTAGAGCGCTTTCTAGCAAGATAGTAGGTTGGTATGGTGACTGTTAATCAACCACATCAAGATTGTTAGAGAATAAAAGTAGCTACGGTAGTTCAAGATGGTGTACGGTCCAAGTCTCTTGCTCAATCACAATTCATAGCAAATCGCCTAACCACCAAAATTAAAAAATCCTGGCAACTTGTATTTTGTTTGAAGTGACGCCGTTTTTGTGTCATGTGTACGAACTATTTTAGTTTAGAAAACTGTACGTAAGTATTCAAAAAAAAAAATATATGGTTAAAGATCATCTGTAAGATGAAATATCACTAATAATAATAATAGATAAAATATGGCACTAAGTGTTTAAAACATTCTATACCACAGGTTAATTTCTCAAGCGTATATAAACCAGACACAATAGATATTGTAATGTTATGCGGTTGCAACCGCTCGGGTCTGAAGTGCTAGATAAAGATATTCATTAACCATATGAATGACAAATTCACTTACTAAGAAAACAATGATTATTTTTATAATAATAAAAGAACAAAAACCGTGATCAACTTACCTGATTTATATTGATCTTCTTTATAACCTCAGTCTCCAGCCCCAGCTGAGACAGGAACTGGTCAGGGTCCTCATCGCCCGAGCCGTCCTCCTTCTCCCTGCGGCTCCGGCGGCTTCGAGCCCTCGTCCATGGTGTCGTAGCAGCTGTCGAACGAGGAGTTCCTTCTTTCTTCTTCAGAGTTGTTCAGTCTTTTTTTTGCCGTCAGAGCGGAGGGGCATTGTGAATTCCACATCTGTTGATAAAATCAGATGATTTAGACAGTTACAGGTTAGGGGGTATTGGGGAATGTCATTATATCGACGAAGGCGCCTCGTAAAGCACGTTAAGCTGCTGCTATTGGTTTTACGTCTGTTAAAGGAATCGAGAATGAACTTGTGTAATGCTTGCACACCACTTTTGCCGTTGAGATTGGCCGCTGTAGTAGAATTAGGCCGAGAAAACATAATTTAATGTATCTACTGCTCTGAAGGTACGTTGCTGTTGGTCGAGTTGAGATGGGCCGTATACTAGGATTGTGTTGATTGTTGTCTGTGCTCTGACGACATAGTCGCTGTCTATGAGAACGCCGCACAGCGCACTGTGAATGTGTTGCGCACACGTAAAAGACATTATCATTGTTGTCTATGCCCTGACAACAGCATTTTGCATGAGCATCTTCTTACAATTACTTCAGTGTCTGAAGACGACAGTCTTCATCCACGTGATAATATACGGATACGAAACATGTTTTTTTATTATGGGGCTCATAAAGAAGCTCAATATAACACCACGAGCGGTAGAGACGGCTATGCTCCTCGGTGTTTTTTTTTACGAAATAGAATCAGAAATTAGGAGATACGTAGAAGAATTAAGGTAATAGACATAGCCCACGAATCAGCTCAAGTGGCAAGGCTCAAAGCGCGAAGAACTGATAGCCGTTAGGGCAGAAAAGTTCGACCCTTCGACTTCGAAGGCGCAGCGTATTACGTCCATCAACAAGATGGACAGACAACCTTTTGAAGATCACATTAACACATTGGATGCAGACCGCTCACAACCGGTCGCTGTGGAAAACCGTGGCGAAGACCTATGTTCAGCAGTGGACGTCCTTTGGCTGATAATAAATAAATAAATATTTGACAATATCGTATACATTGCTCCGATCCCAAGCTATATAAGTAGCTAAAGCACTTGTGTTAATCTCAAAATCTCAGCATATAAAAATTAAGTATGTGTTGTAGAAATCGGAAACAACGGTGGTACCACAACACCCACACCCCAGACAATATAGAAAAGATCGTTTTCTACATTGACCCGACCGGGAATCGAACCCGGAACCTAACGAGATGGCGACGCTTGAAACCAGCGTGCTAGCAACTCGACCACGGAGGTCGTCGAATCAATAATGATGATCATCTGAGGAGACAGTCGCGTCTACTATGTCGCGGTGCGGTACCTTCCTGCCGCAGCGTGGTGCGGAGGCCGCGCGACGTGGGCGCGACCGAGCGCGCAGGGCTCGGGCACGCCCGCAGAGCCCGGCCGCGCGGAACAGCACCGTGAACGTGTTCGCGCACACGTAGAAGTACGGGCAGTGAAGCGCGCGCACCAACTGAAATTGTCGAACGTATTGTATTTTGACCTGTAAGTTCATACAAATTGTTTTGTGGTAACAGTAATTCAGACAACAATTTTTAGCATTAGTGTCCTAGAATAATTAAGTGCGCGCGCGTCTTGCGACAAACTTACTTGCGATAACTGAAGACAATATTGAACTTACCTTACACGTTGTCCTGGTAGCATTATCAAAGAAAGTATATTTAGAATTTGGAAATAATATTATATATGTGTGATATTGTAAAACAACAATTTTGTTCTTATTTACTTGGATTAAGGCCTGTTTTCTTGGTAAGCGTTATGTCTTATATTTTATACGCGCCCTCCTTTTATATCTGCCCCTGTAATAGGCAGTCGCTTACGTACGCGATAAATACTTGAAATAAGGAGCGGCAGTTCTCTATCCACTCCGTGTGCAGCGCCTTGTTGAAATATAAAAATATAAATTTTGGACACCAATCACATACATCGCTTTAATCCCAAAGTAAGGTGCTAATTGCATTTGTGTTATGGAAATCAGACACAGCGGTGGTACCAAAACACCCACACCTGAGACAATATAAAAAAAATGTGTTTTTCTATATTGACTTGACCGGGAATCGAACTCGGGACCTCGGAGAGGCGACGTCTTGAAACCAGCGTGTTTAGCCACTACATCACAGAGGTCGTCAAATCCTCGTTGGTAGCCAGGAATCTTAGCGGCAACCTTGAGGCGGCCGTGCCCGTAGAGCGCGGTTAAAGCGACAGCCAAGCAACTGCGGGTGCTGCAGTACAGGCAGCTCGCGTGGAACAGCGCATGACGAGTCCAGTTAGGACAAGTCGGTGTTATAGTATTACTGAACGAAGCTCTTACCTGTCTTATGTTGCGATTTGTTTTACTCGCTGAGGTGGTGTCTGCCCGTAAAGTTACTTAATCTAGTTCCCTTTTGAGACGCTGACTAACCTATGCAACTACTTCCAGTGACCTCGGTGGCATCCAGAACACTTTAACCGCCGCCACGACAGACTAGTGTACCCTTCCGCTTTCTTAGTTGCCACTGCTGAACCGGTAAGGAAATAGTAATGAAACTCGATTGTTTAAAATCTAGATTCTGTCCACATAATTCTACAGAACCAATTTTCAGTTACTCCAATTTCTCTGAAATAATAAATGGCCTACCCGGGGACTGTCCCAGTGCCTCTTCATCTCTATCTTACTTATGATAAGCAGTCTACTAATACATACCTGAAACAAGGATCGGAAGCTCTCCGTCCACTCCGTGTGCAGTGCTTTCTTCAGCTCTTCGTTGGTAGCGAGGAAGCTGGTTGCGGCGACCTTGCCTGTGGAGCGCGGGTACAGCGACAGCCACGGAGATGCGGGTGTTGCCAGTACAGGCAGCTTTGGTGAAACAGCGCGCGGGGTGATGTGTCGAGTGAAGATGACGAGCTCGTATCGAGGCAGCGTACAAATCTATGTATGAGATAGGAAGGTAAAACAATTGTAGTCAATGTTAAAACCAAATAACGTCGTAGCCAATCATCGTCGTCGGGTCAATCTTAATTGACAACATTTCATTTTGTAAAGGTATAAAAATTCGAAAACCATTTCAAGATTTAGCATTTCTAAACACGTTGAACATTTTTGCAGATTTTTTCAGCTTTATTTTAAAGTTAAATGAAAAAGACTAAAAAGAACATAGAAGTTGGCATTTCACAGGTTACGCCTTTGCAATGACATTTCATGCAGAAAAAAAATGCTTTTGAACTTTGAGCTTGCTGTCAGTTGTCACTTTGACGTTTAGTGTTGTTTTTGTTTCCGGTATTGTATTGGACATTATCGATAAATTACGATGTCGTAAATTGAAGGTTATTAAAAAAAGATTTTCATTCACACTAGAGTCTTCATTGTATCGTTTTATGATATATAAAAATAAATAAGAAAAAATAAAACTAAGACATGTAACTTAAAAAAAATGACTTAATATCTATCTATTCAAACCGAAACCATTTCATTTTCATTATAACACATTTTTAGTTCAGATACGAAATAATCATCATGATTCCTCATTCGAAATATGTTTGATATTTTTAGTTATGAGAAAATATTGGAGTAATTTTCAGACATCATAATAATATTAAATAAGAAGGGTTTGAAATAAAAAAGCATACTTGTCATTCATAATAAAATAGCATACATGGAACGAACCAATGCTACGCGAAGCTATAAAAATAAGAAAACATCCAAATTTCAACAGAGAAGATGGTTGTAAAATTAGCTCTTTCTGCGTAGATAGGAACGTTAATTAATATTATTGAGTAACGGTAGTGAAATTTCAAATATCTGTAAATGACAAATAACATCTTAGTCTACCCGTAACCACGAATGCTGTAAAGTGTTCGAAACGTCGGGGGAAAATTAATGAATTCGCGAAAAGTTAAACTGTAAAAAGTGTTTTATTTCTAATAGAGAGAATATTCGTGATTCTAGAGTTATGTTCGCGTAAACTTCAGAAACAAGTATAAAAAGAGTGGCTGCGTTGTTTTATTTGGTTACTTTTAACATAAATTAGGCAATGTTACATAATAAAGTAAAATTTAATACTTAATGGATATACCATTGATATCGACATCTTAATTCTACAATTGATACAGACCACATCACTAAAAACGTCAGATATTTTTTTATCGAATACAGCAAAGACGTGACCTCGAAACATCCAACTTCTTGCACTTACGCTCTTTTAAAATGTAGAGTTTTTCAACTATTATTATTGGAGAAAATACTGAAAAGAAATGAAAATAAAAAAATATGGGTGCCTTCATTTTTGAAGTTCTTTCAGAAAAAAAATTAAAATGTGCATATGAAAATTTTAAAATGTTGTCAATTGTGATTAGGACATTGTTTATAGTGCTCAAGTATGTGCATAATATACAAGTCACAAGGGCAGTCCTGCTCCTTCACCCCCCATTATTCAGTGAGATGGCAGAGCCAACGTATCCGGTGAGGGATAAGGAGCAGAATTAACGTGTTTTCCAACGCACGGGCGGTTTTCGTCTTCCTGACTTTGAGCTGTTTCTGAGTATTTCAAGACAGAAAAACCCAGAAACAAATTTCGGGCTAAGCCGGAATTCAAACCCAGGACCTCTTGGGTGAACTTACCCACTACACCAACCAGGCAGACAATTCCATAGCCGAGCCCAAAACTGAATCGAGAGATAGATATAGGCAATAGATAAAGAGCTAGCTTTTAAGCTAAGCTAGGAAAGACAGATTCTATCAAACTTAGATCAAGAGAGCTCATCCAGAATCAAATCAAATCAAACATTTATTTGCCAGAATACACAAGAGTATGCAAGTTACAAACTGCAGATCATAAAATTAGGTAGTAATTGTTTTCAGCCTGCATGCAGGCATGCAAATATTAATAATCATTTTAACAAATTAATAATAAGTTTCTTCATCACTTTAAATTAGAATTACTGTTGTAATCATCAGGAAAAACTGATAAAGGTGAGTACTTTTATTTTAATGTGCTGGAAAAATGACAAAAGAGCATTGAACTGAGGGACAAATTATTAAATTTAATTGAATTCTAGAGACTAGTAACATTTATTCAGTGAAGCTTTTCTTATAAAGGGTAGATTGACTGTACAATTGACTTATATAGAGAAAATAAGCTTACCCTGTGATTCCTGAGGCTTCCTCGCTGGCTTTTAACTTTGAGGTCCCAGCAAAGGCTTTGGTGACATTAATCTTAGCTTAGTTTTTAAAGCCCAGTCAATGGGCAGGTATGAATACTTTTTTTCAATGAAGGTCTGGAAAATAAATAAAAATAATATTATACCTAATTGGCACATACAATACACCACAACTAGAATATTGATGATTTTTGGAATATTTTGTTAAGCTAGTATTCTTATTACTCACCGGCTCCACAGAGTGTTCCGCTGTGAACTTCTGTAATAATTTGAGAATGTGGACAGCTTCTCTGTGTCAACCTCTTGAGGAGGGTTTTTGAGGTATTTTGGCAGGCAGCTTTAGCAGTGCGAACAGAGTCTTATCATTTGACTCATCTAGTGGTGACTCTAGATCTACTTTTGTCTTTTTAGTTGGCTGTGCATTGTTTCTGAAAAGAAAAATTAAATATTAAACCAACAAGTAGTGCTATTTTTTCAAGTACAATCATGGGATCATGGTTACTTACTTTGAAAAGGGATTTTTTCTCTTGTCTCCATATTCACCATTCAATATTCTTGAGAAATCTAAATCTACAGTCTTTTTGCTAGTGGTAGCTTGTGCTTCCTCACTGGTGGATGGGGCTGGGTGTTTCATACGCTCCTGAAGCAATGAGTAGTTCTCATAAAGGTTACAAAAATAATGTTGAAGTACTATGCAGGGTTGGGTTTGAATATGGATTAGTTTTTAACAAAAAAGAATTAGTTTTTAATTAACCGCAATGTTTGTAAAAACGTACACCTGTTATGCATAATAACATTGTTGTTTTTGTGGTGTAAATAACTCGTTCACTTACTTATATTCATTTGAGTGTACCTATATACGATAATTAAATAAAAATTCATTTTAATTACGGATTTAATAAATTACCTGCAAAGCTTTCTTTCGTTTTTTCAGTTTGTGTAGTTGCATAACCTCATTGGGTCTTTTCCATGGCGAAGGCGGCTCCATATTTTATATTATAAATAATAAACACTACGATTTAATACAAATAAACGATTTAAAGGAAGTCCTTAGATTAAGAGTGAAATCTAAAAAGCATTTACAAAATAATAACGAATTATTTTTTGTTTACACTCCCTCCCAAACAACACCAGTGACAGCTAGGAACTGACATTTTGTTTCTTTATGGCATGTTTCGTTCGATAGGTATGTACCACTGATATAGGTACTTCAAAGGCACCGTGTTCCTCTCCTCAGCCATCACATCAGAACTTTACAGTTATGAGAAAACATTTTGCTTTGTGTGTGTTGTTTTCAAATCTGTATAGGATAAATCCTATTCAGATCTTACATAATGATCCAGTACTAGTGCGTTACTAGCAAACGATCCATCCCGCACTTTAAAGATAAGATGTTTTTATTTTAACAAAGTTTGTTCAATTAAACTAGTTTATTTTACATACAGCCCTTCAGTCTGCTACGGTTGTCCGAGTGTTTGGGTCGGCGAGTGAGTGGTAAAAGCACTAATCTCGGGCCACGGTGTGCGAAGTCATGTGATGCGTGTTATATTTCTGTTTTTCAGCCCCCCGATTTAGATTAGAACCACAGAGTACACTACTAATATATTAGAACCATTCGGTTACGATTCAATAACTTTCACATATAAATTAAACTACAATAACGTGGATTTGTTCGA
>CAWUPE010000214.1:0-18735 GCA_963924145.1 Pyrausta purpuralis
TTAGTTTTGTTAGAATCATTACTCGGTCATTTTCGTTGTTAGAATCAGCCCATTGCTGTTTGAAACAACTAGCTTTATTCCGGACTAGCGATTCGCCGCGACTGCAGCTGCGTGTTTTATAAACCAATAAATATTTTTTTCTTTCTGTCTTTCTTTCTTTTTTTATTTGGAGTTTGCTGCTTCCCCTCCCGTTGCAGCGTGATGTTTAGCCTAAAGTCGACCTCGATAAATAATTCATCCAACACAAAAATATTTTTTCTAATTGGTCCAGTAGTTCCTGTGATAAACGCGTTCAAACAAACAAACATACACTTCAGTTTGATAATATTCGTTAAGATGTGATGAGATAGATTAATATAAATCCAACAAGCAAAGAAATTCTCTCGCTCTGCCCTGAGCCCCAGCTCTCAGATTAAATGGATAAGTATGATTCCTGAAATCCATCCATTCACATTACTCGGCCGTACGTCACATTTGGACTTTCAAACGTTTCAATGTCCAAAGTATATAATATTTGGTTTCCCCTCACGTCGGCACTCCATTTTCTTTTGTGTGGGATATTTCATGTGAATTATCGGGCAACATTCACAGTAGGGTATGTTACACTTATAATTTGAGCACAAAATCTGCTGCAAAGTATTTAAGGCTCGCGTATGGATGTGTTTGAATTATTTTGTATGCTTCTATGATGATGACACAACACAACTAAAAAGGTACTCACTGGAAAGATAATTTAAGCTGAAAATGATATCCAAAAATGCTATAGAAGCACTTTAGGTTAAAAATAATATGTGCCCCTCTATCGTTTGATTAAAAAGTACTTATAAATAATAAATAAATAAATATCTTTTATAATAAATATCCTTTGGACATTCTCACACATCGCCATCTAGTCCCAAAGTAAGCTACTCAAAGCTTGTGTTGTGGGTGCCAGACAACGGATATAATACTTAAGAACTTTTTGTTTGTAAATACATACATGATATACATAGAAAACACCCAGACCAATACAAACAGACATGTTCATGCACACACATGTTTATATTGTGCGGGGATCGAACCCGCAACCCGCTGCGTAGTAGGCAATTTCTCGACCACTACACCAGACGGGTCGTCGAAATTATTATGCACTACGTAAGAGGTGATTTACTGGCAGATCTCTTTACTTTGTTTTATTTTTAACAAAGAAAAAACCTTTTCTCGACTTATAATTCATAATTTATTAGAAACTCATTACTTATATGAAAGAACATAACGAAGCTTTCAGTGAAACTAAAGTAAAACATAACAGCCAGAAAGGACCAGGTAAAGTTTTAAATTATTCCATACGCTGAGACCGACACATATTTGAGTATTTTCACGTTAGAGAATAAGGGCTTCTAAATTATTAATTATAATCCTATTTATCTTTCTTCTTTTTGTCTACAAACAACCGAAAAATACCTAGGAACGTAAAAAATTATAAAACATTGGCACCACCGCTTCTTTACCAAATTAGATATAAATAATATGAATATTTATCTTTATTCTGTTAAACTAGCTTATTATATAGTTAGTCAGCTAACATGAATAATTGTATATCACATAAATTGTACTTGTAAAAATCAACTGTGTCAGATATCGAATCTAACCCTGTGTCTTACACACATAGGCATGCACCTGGATAGCGTAAGACACAGGGTTCGATCCTTGTCTGACACAGTTGCTTTTTACAAGTGCAATTAATGTTATTGAGGTTGTGTAGCAAAAATATTTATCATTATGCCCAGAAACAGCTTCTAAGTTGTTGGATTCTGTTGCAAATGAATAACAACATATTTTACGCATAATTTTTGACCAATAAAACCCATTTTAAAATATTACCTTTAGATTAATGGACATAAAGAATTAACCAGCTTGTAATCATAATCATTTTTTGTAATTGAACTATCAAAATTACACAAATGAAGTTTAAAATATTCAAAGCTTTAAAGGAAACATAATCAATAATGTAACTTTGAGTCAAAAATATATTATTACCAGCAATTACTTACATACTCTTCTGAAAACAGAATAACTTAAATTACTGCCAATGCCAATAACTAAGAGTGCTTCAAGTAAGTCCTTACTTACAATGAAAATGTTAATGTTGATCAATCTAAAACATATTACGTTACTTATTCCCTAGATAATCTTATTTATCTGGGCTCCTAATTTTTGAATTACTCGCGTTAAGATAGCGAGTAATATTTATTGATTAATTTTCCAATTGATTTTCCAATGACAATTAGTATAATTCCACACGGGAGTCATTCGAAAAAGATAACTGAATCTTGTGAGTACTTACGTCTATGTTTCGCGTGATTTTCATTGATTTTTAGTTCGTCTTCAAACGGAATTCAAACGCCATACTCAAGTGAATACTTTCAAAATAGGGCCCCTGATCGTATTAAGAGAGTATCGAAAATGATTCATTGTCTTAACTCTTTGTTTATTTAGACATTTACGGCTAATTGATTAGACATGCAGTAGAGTTAAATTTGTCTCATTTGGACTAACGGTACAGAAACACCCGCCCGCATCGCTAACGCACACCACTCTCCCCTCCCCCGCGTCCCTGTGCCCCACAAGTAAAATCTCAATGAAGCCGTATACTTTATCATTTTGTATATTTTTATAACAAAACAACAAAAGTTCATCAATGCTTACGCCTACTAGCATAGACCAGAGTTTGTTAGCCAATACGAGGTTAAAATGTTAAAACGTCACGTTAAAATGGACTCCAGGATAAAAACAAACACAAAACACTTCAATAAGGAATAAAATATACAAGAATTAATTACATCGTAATACCTCTAATATTTTTTTCACAAGACCAACCTTCTAAAAACTAGTCAGAACACCCAACTTTTTAGTATCTATGGATTACTTATTTTACCTTCTAAACGTTGAAGAATTCCTAGTACCTATTCAATTGTCCATACCATATAGTTAAATCATCGATTTAAAATGGACTACGACCCATATAGGGAAAGTAACCCAATATGGGCACAGTAAGATGCTACGAAGCTTGACGAATGAACCCTATATGGGGAGAGTAAGATCTCTCAATAAATAATATAGAAATATTATTAAATAATATAGAAATTGAAATGCCTAGAAAATGAAAGCCTGGTGCATCTATTCTATGTAATGACACCATAATGATTTAAATTATCCTGAAACATTCATACTCTCATTCCAAAGCGTATCCTATACATTTACAGTCACAATCGCAAGCACATCAGGTCTTACATTTTTGTTAAAAACTAACCCTTATTATTACTACTCATATGATATCACTATGTTAACCTTGACGTGCTGTTGTCCGTAGCTGAATTTATAAACATATCGTTTTACTCCACATCATGTTCAATTCACACTGTATTAAGTGTACAAATGGAATTTAAACTTATGTCCTTATCATTTTACATGACTTGCTTTTGTGGTGCTTTATAGATTAAAACCATCACACAATTACCAATGTAAATGGTCACAACGGATTGCGAGCGTGTTTGCTTTTAAAATAGACATATGTAAATGAAAAATGATTTCAGTAATATATTGTCAATTACCTTGTTTTATTTCATATTACAAAACAAACATTAAGTATTTGAATAGTTTCCCACGGCTTCACCAGATTTTATTGTTTTTTTTTTTTACAAAATACAGCACATAGCTATATTTGTATGAATAAGCTGTAATATCATAATGTTTCATTCATTTTGTACACGTTTTATTAAATTAAGTAGCAGTTTATAAAGTAGCAAGCTTCCATCCTCACAAATTCGTGTGTAATAGAATAAATTTAGTAAGTAGTGAATTTGCGAAACGATGTAACTCATTCATTACATTCCTCAAGCACATGTTTTGGCTGACAGTTAAGCAAAATACTCATTTATGTATAAAAATTGGTTTCTCCTCAATTGTAAACTGTTTTGAGTTTTAGTAAAATAAAATAAAATAAAACGAGTGGTCCTCCGCGATCGTCCGCTCGTTTTGAGTTTGCTCCCTCCCCTCCCGTCGCAGCGTGATGTTTTGTAGTCTAATCCCTTCCTCAATAAATAAGCTATACTACACAAAAAAACGGTTCAATGGTTCCTGAGATTATCGCATTCATACAAACGAACAAACTATAGATGCGTAACACAAACACTAAATCACTTATATGATTATATCATTGTCATGTTTACAAGTAAAAATATATCAGCTGTATCTTTGGAAATTATACATTCTTATAAAAAAAAAACTGTCCACGAAATTAGAGTTAAGCTTAATCTACAATTATACTCAAAGCCCCGAAAAGTAAAGTTACATAACGGGTATCTATCATAACACAGATTTTTTGATATCGAATTTCATTTCACAGAAAACTATTCAATGAAAGTTATTTTTTTTTTCTTGTTTAATCGAATAGTTATTTATCGTCGTTTCATAACATCGAATAACAGTTCACCAAAAAAATGTTTCGCAACTGTTTTGTTAAGCAGAATAACGATATATCAAACTAATGTTTCATAGAATTATTAAGTTATCGATATAACCTTTCATAAAAACTTGTTTCAATGTGTAACGGTTCACATATATTTTTTGCATACGCATGCAAGTAAAAAGGCATCAGCATGCATACGCATACAAGTAAGAAGGCATACATGCATGCATTAATGCATGCAAGTAAGCAAGCAGGCTTGTAACAGCTGGCGGAGGCTGCTCTCCCTCCGCGCCTCCGGCTTTAAATTACACTCTAGTATCGGGCAGACTAGTATCACGGCGAGGAGACCACGGCGAGTCGGGATTAACGCAGTTTATTTATTAGGTCGATATTTATTACATATTTATATTAGTTATGCTTTAAATTGTCTATTATTCAAGTATGCAATATAAGATTAGTACCAAATTCGTTTGGAAATAGGGACTTTAGTGAAGTAAAATTCGATGTTTCAAGAATTCTGCGTATTGAAACTTACGTGGAAATTAAATTATGGGTAACAAAATAGAAAGCTAACGTTACTTCGATAAAATACGTAATTTATGAAAAGAAGTAACGATGAAGTAAGTTTGTAGATAATAAGCATTCGAGTAAATGAAATTGTGATGTAACAAGATTCTAGAATTTGTTGAATATTTTTTTTAAAGATCTGCGAAACGTTTTATGGGAAATGAAAATCGATAAAGAAAATTGCGATTAAGTGATGGGTTCCCGTTTAATACTAAGTTCCAGGATATATATAGTTCTAAGCTGACCTTATTGCCCGAAACGAAACGAATTACATAGCATAATACGTTATATTCGCTTGTGATGTTGGTCCGTTTCTTTTTGCTAGTCGAATATAGTAAACAATCTTGACTTTTATTTTCAACGAAATGATTCATTTTAAAATAAGATAAACACAAAACTCACAAGTTACATAGGTTATTTGTCGTTGAATACTTGGATATTTTCAAATCAAATAGTAAATAATTTTATTCACTGATATTATTTTCAAAGTTATGAAAGTATTGTTTACATTATTGAACTAGCAAAGAAAAACATAAGTGCCTATTTGAAGCATAGATACAGACAACTGTACTCTAAACTCAACAACAAACAATGATTTTTTAAGAATATGATGTATAGTTTAATTAAGTATCAACTGTACAAACTGCCAATCGGCAATCGAACCCGTGATCAAACATGTTTGATTGCAAATCGAAACTAACTATTCACCGTGTTTCCGCCTGTTTACTATTCATTACACTAAAGTGAAAGGCGTGATTAATTGAGGACCTCCGTAGAATTGATATGTGTAGGTAAGGGTTCTTCAGAATTCAAAGGTAACTTCTACAGAGATCTCAGGGCTTTTGTGAATAATTTTCTCTATCTTGTATTTTTGCAATAGGTTCCTTTTAGGGCTGCACTTGTTTCATTTCATTTTAAATGTTTCGATCGATGTTGGCCATAACTAATAACATACTTTTTCTGTTATTACACTTTACTGTAAAAGTCTTAAGGTCGATATGTATTCTATTCAAATTCGAATTTCATTCAGTTTGGTTGTCTGATCTGTTTTGGTTCCCAGAAAATCTTGAATCGGATACGCTACGAGAGTGCAAAAACATCTTCGTTTGTCGAGTGAAGTATTGCCTTTCAAACGATTATTTTCGTTTTCAAATAAAGACACCAAGTTGTGATTTATACCTTAATCTAAGATAGAGCATATTATTTAACTACCTACATTCAGTGTACAGTTAAAACAGTGAAACTGGATACATAAAATACATTAGTTCTACGTGTATGAAATGACGAGCAATGCAATGCTATAGACTCAAATACTGTCACGTGTAATGGGAGAGCTTAGCAATACTCAGCATACGACACAGCAAGGAGACGAGACACAACTATTCAATCGCGAAACTTGTTCAAGAGCTTAAAGTCTCCACTCTATAATTGAATTGAAAAGAGATAGCTGCGGTTATATTTGAAAAGCTTTAAAGAAGTTCCTCTAAAATTAATGCAGAGAACTCCATTCGATTCCGGGAAGAACTCGTCGGTGAAATCTTGCAAATCTCGCTATGATTGTTTTTGGTCGCAGAAACTACGAAGCTACATAATTAATTTAAATTGAAAATATATTTTTTATAAACGATTTTCATGGTCTACGCGTAAGAAATACTATAAACATGCAGGATGTGATAATAGTATTGCTAAAAATATCTTCATTATTTTTGAAAACGCAAAGGATTTATATGCACAAAACTATAAGTAAGCAGTAATAATATCTTGCTCGTATATATACATGCTGAGTGTATCTCTACGTGATCGAATCAGAAATGAGGAGATACGTAGAAGAACTAAGGTAACGGACATAGCCCTGAGAATCAGTAAGTTCAAGTGGCAATGGGCAGGGCACATAGCGCGAAGAACTGATGACCTGGGCCGGATGGATGGGGCAAAAAATTCTAGATTGGAGACCCTTCGACCAAAGACGTAGCGTAGGACGTCCACCGACAAGATGGACAGACGACCTTGTAAAGATTGCAGGATCAAACTGGATGCAGACCGCTAGTGATCAGTCGCTGTGAAAAGCCACGGGGGAGACCTATGTTCAGCAGTGGACGTCCTTTGGCTGATAATGATGATAAAATGTACATAACATTCTCAAATCCAACTGGCTACAAATATAATTTGCTATCTGAAAAGCGACACGAAAATGAAATCTTTATTTCAAATCATTTTCCGTGTCGAGAATTGAATTTTACGAAAAGCAAAAAAATTACTTTGGCTAAGTGGATTTAACATAATTCCTCAATTTTGACATAAATATGTAGGTTCCTAAAGAAATTTTCTTATGAACTCTACAAATTTGATCGGAATTGACATCTAATAAAATTTTTCATAATATTTTTCTAGCAGAATTGACTACCTACTTAAGCTTTAATATCTAATGAGATTAATCTTGCTCTTCTTATGGATATATAATTGCTTTTGTTTTGTATTAACATCATACTAACACATCATGGATTCTGTGAGAAGATGGTTTAGAATGTTTTAAAACCCACAGCGTTATTTTAGTATTCATAAAATTGAATACAAAAAAAGCGCACGGGCGGGACTTGAACCCGCAACTTGACTTGAAATCACATTGATATAGAGCTTTGCTTTATAAGGTGTTCATATAAAATCTGTCGTGGTAAAGTGACGAATAATAGGCCCATCGATATTGCTGAGACCCGACACAATAATGTTTTGGAGACAGGGCAACTACTGCACGTGTCTCTTATAATTTATTTTAACCGACTTCAAAAAAAGGAGTTAATTTATTCAATGTGTATATATGTGATATCGTTAGAATAAGATTTGAGTAGGTATATAGATCTATTGAGGTTTTCAAACAAAATGCAAAATTTCGTAAGTGTATGTATGTTTGTCCACGGATTTCTCGAAACGAGAAGCTATAGCGTGATGACTGTTTTTAAATTTAATCAAATATACTAAACTTAGGGTAAAGTGTAAGTTTCATCAAAATCAGTCTAGTATTTTTTGAGACAAGGGTAGGAGATTAGTTGGTGTTTTTTAACATAGAAAAAAATTGTGGCAGCTGTATAAATTGTGTGTTAAGTAGAGTAACTAAAAATCATTAAAAAAATAAAGATTGCAAAAACGGACTAAAAAGCATTAAATAACGTATTCGTCCTCTAACTCGCTGCTTGACATCATTCTCCGACTCCAAAAGAATTTGTTTCTCCTAAATTAAGGACTTTTAATTACTTTTTTCAATCTGAAAAAAACATGCTGTAACATCATTAAAGCTATAATTTCATTTATTTTTGGTCATTCAGTAATAAGAAAAATAATTTCATTATGATCAACTAACTCGGTTCACTTATAGAGCAGAGGATAACGCGCTACTGTGTTCGGTTGCACTGGATGTTATTAACCGTCAGTCCCGCATTAAACCCTTCTATCAACACTAATAGACATCCTGAAATTGAAATGCAAGATAAAACTTTACTTTTCAGTCAGCTTAGTCTACCAGATCCATTTTATATCACCACTGACAGCTACAATGAAGTTTCCAGTCGCGCTAGATCTACGCTACGCTCTCGGCGAAGTCGTTTGATATTCGCTCGGCATCCAAAGTAACTAAACGCAAGGTGCGGAAGATAAGTTGGGACACACACCGTCTAAGGAAATGGGGTAGTTTTCGAAAGGTTTCCTTGAAATTTTGCAGTGGATTTTGTTTCGAATGGAAATATAAATAAGTTTTTTTTTAAAAAAAAAGGTACAAAAGGCAAAAAATTTTGCTATTTTTTATCCTAAGTAATACAGCATTATGAAGTACGTTACGTTATGATATCATTTTAACTGACTTTAAAAATAAGGAGGTTATCAATTCGACTACCTATATGTTTTATTTGGATCTATGTTGACCTCACATCTTAGTGATTTGTAGAACGATTTGAATATACAGACTTCATTGAAATACGAATGAACGATTCTTACTTAAGTTTACAATTAAAGAGCTCGTAGTAAAGCAGAAACTAAGTATTTGTACTTATAGGCATAGATGTACGTAGGCGTGGGACGTGGGTTAGCGGGCGAGGAAAATCAAATGCGCTTTCACAATTGATGACGAATCACTTTACTGTTTCAAAGAAATGTAATTACAATTGTATACGCGATATTTTTACTAATCGAAATCAACGACACTCCGCCGAACACGTGACGTACGAGCGCGATGCAGTACGATATAACCGTTGTGGTGGCTGCCGCTGGACTGTCCGCGCGCGCCAGCGCCCGGCATTGCGTCAGAGCGGGGCGAAACCAGCTCGCCTCCCACTCTCGAATAATCGATGCGCCGTCACGGCCAGACTGACATTCGCACGTCCTCGTGCGGGTCCTGATGTCCAGCCCTTGTCTTCATTTGGTTAATCTGCAAGACACAAGTGGTAGACCACCCTTTTCACGCTTCCATCCCTGACATTAACATGTCAGGCATGGAAACTTTGCGACTTAGCACTACAGATGAGACACAACTGTATAGACACGAGTAACCCACTGGACCGGACAACTAAGAACGAGCGTCCCTTCGACTAGTTAATTTACCTCTCATAAGCCTCAATCCAATGCCGCCTCTCATAGGCCCCAATGACGTGATCAGGGACATCGACCATTGAAAGCCAGTCCCTCAACCAGTCACCAGCTCTCCGTGCAGTCAATCCCTTAGAACATCGACCTGCATAAGCCAGTCCCTTGACCTACTGCACGGTATCTAACGACAAATCATCAAACGAAACCTTCTCTATCTCTTCTTGACCTTGATCCGCCGTCTCTGCCCCTTCCTCGTAATTGGTTAGGGAATCAAATATGTCAACTAAGCCATCGTAGCCTCTGAATACCGCACGTAAGTTTTCGTGAGCTTACTTATAGGTTCGGTTAGACCCGTGGTACCCGGATTTTTTTAGCATGCTACAAGTTACAAGCAAGCAAGCAGGTTCACTATCAAAAAGAAAGGAAACGTGCTCACCAGATGATGTAGTTAACGTGCTTCTAGTTGACTCAGGCGCACAGACATGAACCTCATTGGTCGCCGCTAGTGCTTCGCATCCTTTTCAATTCGGGCACGACGTAGCAATGTGTCCTTGTGTGCGGGTAGCACACGAAGCAAGTTTTGGGTCGCGTTCTCTCAGAAATCTCCGAAGGCTGCTCAGACGTCTTCGCCGCTACGACATGATCATGACGTCGTTTGCGGCAATCGATTGCTTGGTGTCCTTGTATTCCACTACGATGACACGAACCGGCGAAACGTGGTTCCGTGAGTCGGGTCCTTTTGTCTGCACCAACCTTCTATGTCGGCTTCACTCTCATCAGGGTCAAATCGTATCAGCTGGGTAGACGTACTGGTCGAAGAATGCGGTTGAGAAGTCGATAAAAGTCTTGACAGTAAAGCTGCCATATGATATACTAGGTTAGGTATAGACGATTCTTGATCCTGCATATTTTCCTCAGATTTTTGCCCTTCGCATCTCACTTCTGATATAGGCACAGAGTCAGAATGCGAAGGATAAATCCCATTATCTGGATTTTGCGACTCCATTGCATAATAACCGTAGATGTGGGTAGGCGTGGGATGTGGGTTAGCGGGCGAGGAAAATCAAATGCGCTTTCACAATTGATGACGAATTACTTTACTGTTTCAACGAAATGTAATTACAATTCATTATCATCATTATCATCCAAAGGACGTCCACTGCTGAACATAGGCCTCCCCCACTGCTTTCCACAGCGACCGATCACTAGCGGTCTGCATCCAGTTTGATCCTGCGATTTTTATAAGGTCGTCTGTCCATCTTGTTGGTGGACGTCCCACGCTGCGTCTCTGGTCGAAGGGTCTCCAATCTTGAACTTTCCTGCCCCAACGGCCATCACTTCTTCGCGCTATGTGCCCTGCCTATTGCCATTTGAGCTTGCTGATTCTCAATGCTATGTCCGTTACCTTAGTTCTTCTACTTATCTCCTCATTTCTGATTCGATCCCATAGAGAAACACCCAGCATAGCCCTTTCCATTGCTCGTTGTGTGATTTTGAGCTTCATTATAAGGCCCATAGTAAGAGACCATGTTTCGGATCCGTATGTCATCACTGGTAACACACACTGGTTAAAGACTTTCGTCTTCATACACTGAGGTATCTACCTCATCCATCCCATCTGGGATGACAAGACACTCTTGCGCAATTTCCCGAACGCTGCCCAGCCGAGTTGGATTCGTCGATTGACCTCTTTGATTACTTTGATTACAATTAGATACGCGATATTTTTACTAATCAAAAATCAACTATTATATCAATATTTACTTTTTAATTGTTCAGCGATACTGGGCTTTTTTAAGTCTTTAATTTTTATATTGTAATCTTTATGTACATATATGAATATTTCAAACTTCTTATGTTCATTTTGTAAATAGTTTTATAACCATAGTATTAATTAAGATGAAATAAATAAATAAAATAAATAAATAAATTGTTCATCCTACATTACTTAATAATAATAGAATATGACTTGTAAACATGCACGTTGCTAATTACTATTAGTTACTTTATGTCCATTAAAATAAAATAAACTCTAGCATAGCTGTAATAATCAATAAAAAATATTTAAAACTTTTTATGTCCATTTCAAGCTTGGCAGCGCGTGAATGCGAGAAATTTTATGTGGATATGTTAGGCATAACAGGTACTTAGGGTTGCATGAGGTTTCATTACTACAGTTTGCTACAGTGGCCAGAAAAAAAATAAAATGATTTTGTTCCATACATTTTTTGGACATATTATTTTTAAGTATGAAAGAGTTGTTTTTATTGAAAATGTATAATGACAAATGTTGATCAGCATTAAAAACGATATCCGAATCATTTTTTTGTTTGGTGAAGTTATGACTTTCACTCGAATGTCCACCTATTTTCAATATCAAACCACTGTGGTCGTGGTGGCTGCCACTCGACTGTCCGCGCGCGCCAGCGCCCAGCGTTGCGTCAGAGGGGGGGGGGGGGGGGGGGGACCAGCTCGCCTCCCGCTCTCGAATAATCGATGCGCCGTCATACTTAACCATTGGACTTACAACTCCTTTACTGTAGAACAGTTAATCGTTCTGTATATATACAAAAAGTACTTATTCAGAAATTCAATATAAAATTGTTTTGCTTTTTGCCAAAACTGCAATGACAATTGTTTTGAGTCGTTTATTGAAACGTGTTCCAATTTAGAACGCAAGGAAAACGTTCCATTTCCTACATGTATGGCAAAATGAAAATCCGCCTTTTATCTTGTTTTAAATTTAATTTTTAAAAACAATATGATTTTTTGTCTGTATTTACTGAAACTGCTAATTTAACCAAATAAATTGTAATCACGCAGC
The DNA here is from genome assembly GCA_963924145.1 of Pyrausta purpuralis. Taxonomy (NCBI): domain Eukaryota; kingdom Metazoa; phylum Arthropoda; class Insecta; order Lepidoptera; family Crambidae; genus Pyrausta; species Pyrausta purpuralis. The sequence continues at coordinate 12,414 of CAWUPE010000214.1, forward strand.
TGCGATATGGGTTAAACATTTTACAAATACACTGTGCGCTACTAGGATCTCTCAATGTATGTACAGACAACAGCACGTCAAGGTAAACACTGCGGTATCTTATGCAGATGTAATAAGGGCTAGTTTGCAACAAAAGCGGGTAACCTGATGTGCTGTCGACTGTACAATAGCAAAATTTTTGACATTACACGTAGACAATGCTGACAAAAATTGGTGTTTTTATGTATTCATTGCTTGAGAATAATTAATCAATGAAGTTTAAAAAAGTACATTGTTTTTGAATAATTTAATAAAGCTATAGCTACGTAAGTAAAAATAATATTTGGTGAAACAGAATATCAGAAAAATTGAAATTGTCGATAAAAAAGTCAAAAATTCTGCTTAAGACTTCAACCGCTGTTTAGTAAGCGTTACGTTTTATATTATATACTCAGGAAAAAAGAGCAATTAACAAATTTCATCACAGTGTTATTAATGACATTTTTAACGATACCTTGCACTCACAAAATTTCCATGCTCATAAAATTTCATGGCGGTTATAAAACCGCGGCTCCCGCCCAGGCGTAGATGGTTCAAGATTGCGATATAATTTGCGGGAGGCACTAATGCGTCGTGCACATGCAATTTTCACGTAAACTACGTGCAGAGCCATCTGTGGTTGGCTGATAGAAATCGACGGAACTAGCGACGTGTTTGTGTCGCACGTGTGGTCCTGTATGGACAGGCGCCTTGTTATAGTTTGATTAGGTGGCTAGTTTGCAGAACAATCTAATGTACTATGTAGAAAGCACATTCAGCATAAGAAGAACAAAAAATATCAAGAATATTATATAACATCTGAAAAAAAAACAGTATTTCTTCTGACTATCCAATAAAAAAATATTCAGTTGCTTATAACACCCTTTGAAAGCTAGCAAAATATACCGTAATAGTCAATTTTTTTACTTGACTTAATAATAAACGAATGAATGTGTCTTAAATGAAATGTTTTCACGATCCAAGCAATGCATAAGACATATTTTCCGTGTTGTGAACGTTGAATTTTCCGAACGCTTAGCATAGATCAATGGGATTAAAAATGAAATTACACCTGACAAAGCGCAACCCACGGTCTCACTCAGGAATAAAATCAGAACAGAAATGGATTTAAAAAAAAAACCGTTGCGTGAACAAAGACAAATAACTTCTATTTCAGCCTTTGAACGGGAAATCTTTTGAGAATTACATTACATTGATTGGAAAGCCGCTTGAATAGCACCCATGGCTTTTGGAATAAATTCAGATAAATGAAAACCTTTCATGGCAGCATTATCACATTGGAAATGGAAATTAACATTTCCACTTATTGCCGGCTCAGTCCACACAAAATACAGTTGGCACATTTGAACCGATTTCGATCACGTTCTGAATTGAATCGTATATCTGATTCTATTATAATTCGGAAATTATCAGCCAGAGATTGAACCTTGCCAGTCTGATATCGTATTCAATGGGTTAAAATCAGTATTTAAAAAGCTATTTTTTTGTGAAAAATACAGGCAGAAAAATAAAACCATCTAAAATACGTAAAATCATTAACGATAACTTACTTATTAGATGAAATAAGCAACTAAAATTCCTGCACAGGCGGGACTCGAACCAACGCTTTCCAATCAAGTTTGAAACTTCGACTTCACGTTAGCTGCTAGGCTGCGGGTTCGAGTATCACCCGTGCGTAATTTAAAAAAATAACATTGTGAATGTTAAAATGATAAGGTACTGTCGTATGTGCTTCTGGATAGACTCGAACCGTACGCGGAAAAAAACATAGGAGATTATCAGTGTGGGTTTCAGCATAACCGTAGCACCGTGGACCAATTCTTCCTTCTAAAGCAACTGATGGAGAAGAAATGGGAATATGCTCAGAACATCCACTCGCTGTTTGTCGACTTCAGTAAGGCCTACAACAGTATCGATAGAGATTCTCTGTACGAAATACTTGACAGCTTTTGCGTTCCATCAAAGCTAATTACGCTACTTAAGGTTGCAACTAGAGTGAGCAAGATGCGCGTCAGGGTTGGGGCTGAATTGACGGAGGAGTTCGATGGGTAACGGGACTTAAACAAGGAGATGCTTTGTCTCAAAGGCTCTTTAACGTGGCTCTAGAATATGTCATCCGGAAAGTTATGTCTCTGGACATAGGTGTACGACTGAACGGACAACATTAGGGTTATTGGTTACGCGGATGACTTAGATCTCCTGGGCCAGACCAAGGGAGAAGAAGAGATTGCGGTGCAGAACCTTGCTTCTGAGGCATCCAGAGTTGGACTCAGAATAAATAAGGAGAAGACGGAATATCTCCACATGAAGCGTTATAAAAACACAAGGCAACAGCGCGAACATCTGCGATGTGGAGATATTATTTTTAAAGGAGCCACATAATTTAAGTACTTAGGGTGTACCATAACTGACACAAACACAAGGGAAGAGGAGATAGATACCCGCATACAGAATGCCTAGCGATGTACAGCTGCCCTTCACAAGGTGCTGGTGTCCAAGCTTCTTAGCAGGAGAACCAAGATACGGATATACAAAACTATCATAACACCGATCTTGATGTAAGGCAGTGAGGTTTGGAGGCTAACCCTTAAGGAAGAAGAAAAGCTTTTAGTGGCGGAGAGAAAGATCATGAGGAAGATTCTAGGTCCAACTCAGAGAGAAAATGGCAGCTGGAGGGTCCGGAATAACTCAGAGATCGAGAAGCTGGTTGCTGAATCTAACATCTTGGGAGAAGCCAAAGTCCAGAGACTCCTTTGGATGGGCCATAGCGAAAGAATGGGGGAGGATCGTAGCGCCAAAGCAGTGTATCTTGGAACACCCCGCCGCCCTGTCGGCTGGCCCAGATACCGCTGGAAGGACGCCGTCCTATCAGATCTGCAGGAGCTACAAGGTGCAGACTGGCAAGAGGCAGCGCAAGACCGGATCAGATGGCGTTATCTTGTGTCGGAGGCTAAGACACACTTTGGGTCGCTGCGCCAAAGGAGTAAGTAAGTAAGTAAGAGTGTTAAAATCATTCTAAATCATTCTTAGAGATGAAATAAGAAAAACAAAAGCGCACGGGCGAGACTATGACAATATGACACTGTAAGTGTTAAAAACATTCTAAACCATGTAAACAACTTTTAAAGTTTTTCTTTATTACGTCATAAGTAAAGCTTTAATGAATTTAATATCATCGAAAATTTATTGATAATATTTCGTCGCTCCATTCTTCAGAAATAATATTACCTGGTAGTTCCCCTAGCCTACATGGCAAGTGTTGCCATGTCCATGTTAAATCCAGAAATATTGGCCGCTATTCCAGAAACTGGAAGAGAAAAGATAAGCGCTTCACAGCAGCAATTTGGAATTGGTATAACGGCTATTAATAGAGGGTTAAATATATTGTTAACATCTGAAAATAAAATTGAAGCGATAAAATCGATCAGTGATGGGTGTCGTTTATTATCAGACTTACACTTCCAACAAACCGAAACTAGAAAAAAGTTCATAACTCCCAGTCTTGATAAATCATTCTTGCAACTTATTCAAGTAGCAGAACGAGATGAAACCTTATTTGGAATACCCTATCTGAGAAGATAAAAGCTTCTAAAGCCATATTCACACAAAGTAAGCAAATAAAAAAGAACCCCAACATGCCGAAACCATCAACATCACAACCTGCGCCTCGTGCCACCCACCAGGGAAACTGGCAGGGCCCTCTTCGCTATCCGTCGAACAGGGCGGGCGCGGGGGTTTCAAGAGAATCAACCAGCGCGTTCAACAACCAACTCCAGCTGCACCTCAACCGCAAACGCAAGCGAATGCGTTCCCGAACAGATCTCGCGGGACATCTCGTCAACCGCAGCCCTAGAAGCTTCTCAGGTACACGCCGGAATGCTTCAATACTATTATATACATTGGCTAAAAATCACTAATAATCCAATAGTTCTTAATTGGATTAAACACGGAATAGACATCCCCTTTAAAAATTATTTTGTCAAACCAACTTTGTTAGTCAAACTTTTAGTTACCGAGACAAAGTAGATATGCTTATAGCAATACAACAACTGTTAGAGTTAGGAGCTATATCTATTTGTAACCCTGCGGTTGATCAATACATTTCCAAGATCTTTTTAGCACCGAAACCTAATGGTGACAAAAGATTTATTTTGAATCTCAAGTCCCTTAATCGTTACATAACAAAAACTCACTTTAAAATGGAAGACCATAGAACAGTTTCAAAATTAATTTCAAAAGATTGTTATTTAGCTACAATAGATCTCAAAGAAGCCTATTTATTAGTATCGGTCGACATAAATTTTCGCAAATACTTACGTTTTTAATTCGAAAACCTGAATTCGGAGTTGATTACCTATGAGTTTAACGCAATGCCTTATGGTCTTTCAGTGGCTCCTAGAATTTTCACGAAAATCATTAGAGAAGTAGTTAAATTTTTAAGAAATCAGGGACATCAGTCTGTTGTTTACCTTGACGATATAATTTGTCTAGGTCAGAGTTACATAGATTGTAAAAATAACGTAAACAAGACCGTACAACTATTGACAAATCTCGGCTTCATAATAAATTATGACAAAAGCTGTCTCGAACTTACTCAAAATTGCAGATATTTAAGATTTTGCTTTGATACCATACATTTAACTTATCACTACCGACAGAAAAACGGGTAAAAATTGCAAAATTAGTACGAAAATTTATCACATTACCCACATGCACAATAAGATATTTTTCTCAACTAATCGGAGTTTTGGTTGCAGCCTGTCCAGGCGTGAAATATGGTTTCTTATACACAAAGACTTTGGATAGACAGATATTCCTAATGTTACAAAACATCAACAATAATTATAACGCAAAAGTTAAACTTCCTAAATGTATTTTAAGTGATTTATTATGGTGGAACCATAATGTTTTTGTATCGTATAATGATTCAAATGTAACAAATTACGACCTAGAAATCTTTACAGACGCATCAAAGACAGGCTGGGGCGCATTTTGTAACCGTATGCGGGTGCATGGGGCATACACAGAGAGAGAAAAATTATTCCACATAAATTATTTGGAGCTGTTGGCAATTCTTTTTGCATAAAAATCACATGCGACATGTCAAGTTGTACTATCTTGCTACAAATTGATAACACAACAGCGTTAAGTTATATCAATCGGATGGGGGGCTTCCAATATCCCTATTTGAATGACCTATCTAGACAAATATGGCAATGGTGCGAGGAGCGAAATATAACTCTATTCGGTTCGTATGTTAACACAAGGATAATAAAGAAGCAGACTTCGAATCACGAAGAATTAACCCAGACACAGATTGGAGATTGTCTCAGAAAGCTTTTGACAAGATTGTATCGAAATTTGGACAGCCTGGTATTGATTTATTCGCTTCTCGCACCAATGCAAAGTGTGCAATGCAACCAATGCAACGTCTTGGTTTCCTGATCCGAATGCTTTGTGTGTCGATGCATTTACTATTTCTTGGCAAGATTTCTTTTTCTATGCGTTTCCGCCGTTCCCGCTTATTTTAAAGTGTTTACAAAAAATCGTTAACGACAAAGCTGAAGGCATTTTAGTATTTCCGAAATGGCCATCACAGCCATGGTACCCGCTTCTAAATAGCTTAATTACATCTGATATTGTTTACTTTTCGCCCAAAGAAAACTTTCTTCAATCCTTTTTCAGACATCAACCAATACATCACCTGCACCAACATCTTACATTGGCTGCAGCGAAACTCTTCGGCAAGCGTTTATGATACGCGACATTCCTTTAGAAGCCGTTACTTTTGATGTTAGCATCACTCTCGGACAATACTAAAAATCAGTACAACGTAAGTTACAAGGCGTGGTGGCAGTTCTGTGAATTCAGAGACATAAATCCTTATCAATGTTCGCTTTCTCAGGTTATATCTTTTTTAACGCAGGAATTTAAAAAGGATCTAAATACAGTACCCTTAATAGTCACAGGTCAGCACTCTCCCTTCTATTTGGTAATAATATAGGGCAGAACGAGTGTATAAAACGTCTTCTCAAAGGCGTTTTTAAATAAAAGCCACTAAAACCAGAATATTCCTACACGTGGTTAACTACTACCTACTTGACTTAATAGAAAATTGGCATCCCAATAACGAAATCAGTTTCGAAAAATTATCAAAAAAGCTAGTCATTCTTTGAGCATTGTGCACCGCTCAAAGGGTACAAACATTATCTTTAATAAAATTAAGTAATATCAAAACTCTATCGAATGGTATTACGATTGCAATCACAGATATAGTCAAAAC
>CAWUPE010000215.1:5000-12500 GCA_963924145.1 Pyrausta purpuralis
TGGTATATCGAAGAGTCACGCCCAAGGATTACGAATAAAACGAGCGAACGACAATTGTTTTCAAAAATATATATTTAAACGGACCTAACGCATACGCATACAAGATGACACACGCGTTAAGAACCGTCATATGCACGTGGTGTGTGTGTATGTATGACACATACACAAAAACACGCGCAGTGTGGTTATTGTATTTATGCAGCCGGCCCTCAGACAGGAGTGGTCCTGGATGTGTCTCCACGGACCGCAATGTGCGTTCGAAATGTCGATGTTCAAATGTGTCCTGCAGTTCACACTATGACGCGCAGTTAACTGCGTTCTTCATCGACCCGCGAGCCAAGTGATCCACCGTCCAGGGTAATGGTTTAGTGGTTATTTTTGTGGTGTAAACAACGTATAAAATAATATAAAATTTGTTTTTGTAACTGAATAAAGACGATCGCACGCATGCGCGCACACAATCGTCAAATCCAACCGCATTGTTTTTTTTGTTTTTTTTTTTCGAACATACCGTCTACGACTAAGATCGCGGATTTCGATCTATCCGAGTCGATATGACGGTACGACGACGCCCTCTCTATCGAGAGGGTGTATATTTTTGTGTCTGGATGAACATTTTATGTATACAACTGTACGCGTGTTACGTGTACGTTGTAAACACGTTAATGATCCTTCCGCAGGTTCCCCTACGGAAACCTTGTTACGACTTTTACTTCCTCTAAATGATCAAGTTCGGTCAACTTCCCAACAACGCCGACGGCCGTGAAGCACCGCGTGTCGGTCCGAAGACCTCACTAAATCATTCAATCGGTAGTAGCGACGGGCGGTGTGTACAAAGGGCAGGGACGTAATCAACGCGAGCTTATGACTCGCGCTTACTAGGAATTCCTCGTTTATGGGGGATAATTGCAAACCCCAATCCCCAGCACGAAGGAGTTTCAACGGGTTGCCCGGGCCTCTAGGCCTGGGAGAACATGCTGATTCCTTCAGTGTAGCGCGCGTGCGGCCCAGGACATCTAAGGGCATCACAGACCTGTTATTGCTCAATCTCGTGCGGCTCGAAGCCGCCGGTCCCTCTAAGAAGAATTTTAATACGTCGCCAGTGAGTTGCGTGACAGAGCCACGCGCACCTAAATGGCGACGCCTATTTAGCAGGCTAGAGTCTCGTTCGTTACCGGAATTAACCAGACAAATCGCTCCACCAACTAAGAACGGCCATGCACCACCACCCACCGAATCAAGAAAGAGCTGTTAATCTGTCAATCCTTCCGGTGTCCGGGCCTGGTGAGATTTCCCGTGTTGAGTCAAATTAAGCCGCAGGCTCCACTCCTGGTGGTGCCCTTCCGTCAATTCCTTTAAGTTTCAGCTTTGCAACCATACTCCCCCCGGAGTCCAAAATCTTTGGTTTCCCGAAAGCTGCCCGCCGAGCCATTGTAATAACGTCGGCGGATCGCTAGATGACATATTTACGGTTAGAACTAGGGCGGTATCTAATCGCCTTCGAACCTCTAACTTTCGTTCTTGATTGATGAAAACACCTTTGGCAAATGCTTTCGCTGATGTTCGTCTTGCGACGATCCAAGAATTTCACCTCTAACGTCGCAATACGAATGCCCCCAGTTATCCCTATTAATCATTACCTCGGAGTTCTGAAAACCAACAAAATAGAACCGAGATCATATTCTATTATTCCATGCACGAAATATTCAAGCAGCATTTTGAGCCCGCTTTGAGCACTCTAATTTGTTCAAAGTAAAGTTGTCGGCCCATCTCGACACTCAATGAAGAGCACCGCGATAGGATTTTGATATTGAACCGACGTTTGACCGTCGGCTCACCGACGATATGCTCCGCAAACGTGTCAGTATCACCGCGGATGCGGTGCACCGACAGCGCGGCGCACAAATGCAACTACGAGCTTTTTAACCGCAACAATTTTAGTATACGCTATTGGAGCTGGAATTACCGCGGCTGCTGGCACCAGACTTGCCCTCCAATTGTTCCTCGTTAAATATTTAAAGTGTACTCATTCCGATTACGAGGCCTCGTAAGAGTCCCGTATCGTTATTTTTCGTCACTACCTCCCCGTGCCGGGAGTGGGTAATTTGCGCGCCTGCTGCCTTCCTTGGATGTGGTAGCCGTTTCTCAGGCTCCCTCTCCGGAATCGAACCCTGATTCCCCGTTACCCGTGACAACCATGGTAGTCGCAGAAACTACCATCGAAAGTTGATAGGCAGACATTTGAAAGATGCGTCGCCGGTACTGGACCGTGCGATCGGCAAAAGTTATCCAGATTCATCAAAATTAACGACTTCGAACGCGAGGCCCTCCGTCGATTGGTTTTGATCTAATAAAAGCACTCATCCCATCACTGGTCAGAGTTCTGATTGCATGTATTAGCTCTAGAATTACCACAGTTATCCAAGTAACTGAGTAAGATCTAAGGAACCAAAACTGATATATTGAGCCATTCGCGGTATCGCCTTAATACGGCTTGCACTGAGACATGCATGGCTTAATCTTTGAGACAAGCATATAACTACTGGCAGGATCAACCAGGGAGCTTACACATGATAAAAGTAGAAAAAAAAAACACGCGACGCGTGTTCATCTCTCTACTCTGTTCTGTGTCTTGCGCCCGATTCGACGTTTTACCGTCGGATATCGAGGCGTGACTATATTGGTCATAATATATCGGTGTGTCGCACGCTGTACGCGATCTGTGTCGTCTCCGATCAGATCGCGAACAAGGGCACTTAGCGCTCCAAATGAAGGAGGCGCCCACACTGAAGGTTCGCACAGATCACTTTTCACTTTTATGTAAAAAAACTCTTCCAACTGACGTTTTGTACACATTAGCGACAAACAGCCCGGAGCAAGAGAGATCCCGAACCAGACCAGAAAAATATGTATGACGCTCCTCCGTCAGTGTTGTTGAAAATTGACGAGGACGCATAACCGTCCATCGGCGCTTTTCAGACACAACACTGATAGAATTGCATCGGACCAAAGTGTTACACACATACGCATGGAACACAATATAGGCCTTGAGTGAGACCGTTTCTACGAAATCCATATATACAATAACGGATCCGTCGATCTACAAAGTTTAACAATGCCAGCGCCGCCGCGACTCTACCGCGCTCACACGCACATTTTACTTTCGAGAGACTATTAAAATATAAATATTTTACAAGTCCCCAAAACAAGTGGTGCGACACGCCCGAAGAGACGACGATGCCAGCTAGAGTACTCAACGAACGGCGGTTAAACGGAAGGGCGCGCGCGCATCTGCGCGCGCGCGCACACGCGCCTTCCCGCCGCTCTTTGCCTTTCCTCCGAACGACACTTCGCTGTCGTGCGCACGCGCAATGCGCGCCCACAGCGCCGCGGAGTGTGTTTGCACGCCCCTCTCGCCACGGATTGATACTAACAAACGCGTTGCTGCGCTCTTCGTTTCAATTCTGTCACGAGTGGACAAGCGACCGACTCCAATGTCGAAAAATTCTGAACGCGCAATATCGTGCGCGCGACGCGGCCGGGTGTAAAATAAGTTATTTTTTGGATGGGAAAAAAACCGATGGTTAGGTTAGGTTAGGTTATGTTAGGTTAGAGAGATACCAAAAACTTAAAAAAAAAAACCTTATGTTAGGTTAGATGAGGTTAGGTTTGATTTTGTTAGGTTCCGAAGAAAGATTCCAGAAAGATTTCAAAAACTACCAAAAAAATCCATTTAGGTATCCCACGGTTAGGTTAGATTAGGTTAGGTTTGATTTTGTTAGGTTCAGAAGGAACATTCCAGAAATAATCCAAAATCTTTAAAAAAAACACCCTTAGGTAACCGAAGGTTAGGTTAGATTAGGTTAGGTTTGATTTTGTTAGGTTCAGAAGAAACATTCCAGAAATAATCCAAAATCTTAAAAAAAAACACCCTTAGGTAACCGAAGGTTAGGTTAGATTTTAGGTTAGGTTTCATTTTGTTAGGTTCAGATGAAAGATTCCAGAAAGATTTCAAAAACTAACAAAAAAATCCATTTAGGTAACCGAAGGTTAGGTTAGATTAGGTTAGGTTTGATTTGATTTTGTTAAGTTCAGAAGAAACATTCCAGAAATAATCCAAAATCTAGAAAAAAACACCCCTAGGTAACCGAAGGTTAGGTTAGATTAGGTTAGGTTTGATTTTGTTAGGTTCAGAAGAAACATTCCAGAAATAATCCAAAATCTTAAAAAAAAACACCCTTAGGGTAACCGAAGGTTAGGTTAGATTAGGTTAAGTTTGATTTTGTTAGGTTCCGAAGAAAGATTCCAGAAAGATTTCAAAAACTAACAAAAAAATCCATTTAGGTAACCGAAGGTTAGGTTAGATTAGGTTAGGTTTGATATGATTTTGTTAAGTTCAGAAGAAACATTCCAGAAATAATCCAAAATCTAGAAAAAAACACCCCTAGGTAACCGAAGGTTAGGTTAGATTAGGTTAGGTTTGATTTTGTTAGGTTCAGAAGAAACATTCCAGAAATAATCCAAAATCTTAAAAAAAAACACCCTTAGGTAACCGAAGGTTAGGTTAGATTAGGTTAAGTTTGATTTTGTTAGGTTCCGAAGAAAGATTCCAGAAAGATTTCAAAAACTAACAAAAAAATCCATTTAGGTAACCGAAGGTTAGGTTAGATTAGGTTAGGTTTGATTTGATTTTGTTAAGTTCAGAAGAAACATTCCAGAAATAATCCAAAATCTAGAAAAAAACACCCCTAGGTAACCGAAGGTTAGGTTAGATTAGGTTAGGTTTGATTTTGTTAGGTTCAGAAGAAACATTCAGTAAAAAATCCAAAATCTAGAAAAAAACACCCTTAGGTAACCGAAGGTTAGGTTAGGTTAGGTTAGGTTTGATTTTGTTAGGGTCCGAAGAAAAATTCCAGAAAGATTTCAAAAACTAACAAAAAAATCCATTTGGGTAACCCACGGTTAGGTTAGATTAGGTTAGGTTTGATTTGATTTTGTTAAGTTCAGAAGAAACATTCCAGAAAGATTTCAAAAACTAACAAAAAAAAACACCCCTAGGTAACCGAAGGTTAGGTTAGATTAGGTTAGGTTTGATTTTGTTAGGTTCAGAAGAAACATTCCAGTAAAAATCCAAAATCTAGAAAAAAACACCCTTAGGTAACCGAAGGTTAGGTTAGGTTAGGTTAGGTTTGATTTTGTTAGGTCCGAAGAAAAATTCCAGAAAGATTTCAAAAACTAACAAAAAAATCCATTTGGGTAACCCACGGTTAGGTTAGATGAGGTTAGGTTTGATTTTGTTAGGCTCCGAAGAAACATTCCAGAAAGATTTCAAAAACTAACAAAAAAAAACATTTAGGTAACCCACGGTTCGGTTACATTTACAAACTAATAATTACAATAGTTTAAAAAACTATCATGTTTATCGTATCAAATTCAGCAAACCCTTTCATTTAATACCCATATCATGGGGGTGCATTTCAAATAGCCAAATCGATATCTTTAATGTCCGCCATGTTGGATTTAAGTCACGTGACTATTTTTTGTCGTATTCCTGAGAGCAAACCCTTTCATTTGATACTCATATAATGGGTTTTTACCCATTTCCAATAGCCTGTTTGGCATCTTGGGAAGCCGCCATATTGGTTTTGTAATGACGTTTCTTAGCTTGTCATGTATTGTCATCAAAAGTCAGAGCGTGTGCAAAATTTCATCCTAATCGAAGACCGGAAAGTGGGTCAAATAACGATTCCAAGTTTTTCTTACACATACATAGTTACAAGTGAAGCTAATAATATAAGCGTGTTAAACAATAAATAAAAATATTGGGAGATTGCAAGTCCAACAAACTTATTAAGAGTAACGTACAAATTGAATATATATATATATATATATATATATATATATATATATATATATATATATACTACAGTACATACTACAGTACAAAACAAAATTTGAACCCAAAGGAAATCAAACAATATGAAACAGTCCATAACAACTACTTGACTAAAATAACAAACCAACCGGACAAACTTTATACCCCTATTACATGTATTTAAGTGTTTATGTTTGTTAAAATACCTACAAACAGTTAAAACAAATATTGTGTTTGTATCGATTTGATACCGTTGCTCTGCATTCATCGAGCAGTGTATGTATGAGACGGATAACCAAAACCTGAATATTAATAATTTTATCGGATAAAATTATCCCAATATACTTATTATTATTATTGTATTGCATTGCATTTCATTAATAAGTACCTCCTATCTACATACATTATGTACCTAATTTATGTTTATTCAATCCGAGGAAATTTTACACTAACCAACCAACCAACCAAGGAATTTTCAAAAAGAAAAAGGCACATTCAAATTTCTTTAAAACCACTAAATCACACCTCGCCCGCCGTGTACCGTGTACCCCACCCTCCCAGCCCTTCCCCGTGTGGCCATCGTATAAGGGGATATGAAAAAAATATTATGTAATAGTCTATTAATATGGACGCGCCATATATCCACCACATAATAGGTACCCGTGGGTGGGTCAGTTAGCAGGGGCGTGGCATTCCATATAGGCAGTAAAAAAGTGCCTACCTCGTCATTATAATGCCAAATCAATATTACAATATATCTCTATAAACTAAGCTAGAAATTTAAAGCATTTTTATTATCAACTTACATACATTAAGTATTAACGCGCTCAACTAATAAACGAAAATATTAAAAACACTATTGCAATTGCGCCTCATACCTACAATGTCAGTGAAGATATAAACCAGAAAAAATTGAAAATGACGCCCTGTTCATACAAATCGAAAGGTGACAGGGACTGACAGGTGATATTCGCATCATATACCCATAAAGTAGGCATACATACATACATACATACATACATACATACATACATACATACTATCAATACTTAAGATTTATTTTGAATTAAGATAGAAACATGGTTATAAATTGATAAATCATGATTTTATTTTAGCTTGGTTATTTATTATATTGACAAACTTTCAGATGTTACTCGTCCACCCTAGTATATTATACTAGTCTAGTAGGCGCGTCGTTGCTATTTCCTGCGCTTTTTAACTATTTAATAAACTAAAATAAATCTTAAACTAATATTATTATGAATGCTGGAAATTCCGTCATTTTATTTTATAATACTTTTAAAATTGTAAGTAGGTCAAGAGAGCTTAAAATTTGGTTTCAAAGTACAGCAAACATTCCTTGAAAAGTTTGCGGCAGCCATTTTTTTTTTTTCTTCTATGAGTTCTTGTTTTGCTTTTCGCTACCTTCCCGCTAGTGTTAGAAATGTAAAAATTTCAAGTAAACATTTGTATTTTGATTGAATGAAAGTGTTTTATGGGTTTGTTTTGCATTGGAAACTATACTGAAATTGCAGTGTTCCTTTCAGTGCTCATAAAAGTTATGTCGTGTGTGATGTGTGAAGATTCGTTTTGTTTTAAAAGTTTTAACTGTGCGCTGATCCCTA
>CAWUPE010000216.1:0-5000 GCA_963924145.1 Pyrausta purpuralis
GAACCTAACAAAATCAAACCTAACCTAATCTAACCTAACCTTCGGTTACCTAAGGGTGTTTTTTTTAAGATTTTGGATTATTTCTGGAATGTTTCTTCTGAACCTAACAAAATCAACCTAACCTAATCTAACCTAACCTTCGGTACCTAAGGGTGTTTTTTTAAAGATTTTGGATTATTTCTGGAATGTTTCTTCTGAACCTAACAAAATCAAACTAACCTAATCAACCTAACCTTCGGTACCTAGGGGTGTTTTTTTTAAAGATTTTGGATTATTTCTGGAATGTTCTTCTGAACCTAACAAATCAAACCTAACCTAATCTAACCTAACCTTCGGTTACCTAAGGGTGTTTTTTTTTTAAGATTTTGGATTATTTCTGGAATGTTTCTTCTGAACCTAACAAAATCAAACCTAACCTAATCTGACCTAACCTTCGGTTACCTAAATGGATTTTTTTGTTAGTTTTTGAAATCTTTCTGGAATCTTTCTTCGGAACCTAACAAAATCAAACTTAACCTAATCTAACCTAACCTTCGGTTACCTAAGGGTGTTTTTTTATAAGATTTTGGATTATTCTGGAATGTTTCCTTCTGAACCTAACAAAATCAAACCTAACCTAATCCAACCTAACCTTCGGTTACCTAAGGGTGTTTTTTTAAAGATTTTGGATTATTTCTGGAATGTTCCTTCTGAACCTAACAAAATCAAACCTAACCTAATCTGACCTAACCTTCGGTTACCTAAATGGATTTTTTTGTTAGTTTTTGAAATCTTTCTGGAATCTTTCTTCGGAACCTAACAAAATCAAACCTAACCTAATCTAACCTAACCTTCGGTTACCTAATGGATTTTTTTGTTAGTTTTTGAAATCTTTCTGGAATCTTTCTTCGGAACCTAACAAAATCAAACTTAACCTAATCTAACCTAACCTTCGGTTACCTAAGGGTGTTTTTTTTTAAGATTTTGGATTATTTCTGGAATGTTTCTTCTGAACCTAACAAAATCAAACCTAACCTAATCTAACCTAACCTTCGGTTACCTAAGGGTGTTTTTTTAAAGATCTTTGGATTATTTCTGGAATGTTTCTTCTGAACCTAACAAAATCAAACCTAACCTAATCCAACCTAACCTTCGGTTACCTAGGGGTGTTTTTTTTAAAGATTTTGGATTATTTCTGGAATGTTCCTTCTGAACCTAACAAAATCAAACCTAACTAATCTAACCTAACCGTGGGATACCTAAATGGATTTTTTTGTTAGTTTTTGAAATCTTTCTGGAATCTTTCTGGAATCTTTCTTCGGAACCTAACAGAATCAAACCTAACCTCATCTAACCTAACATAAGGTTTTTTTTTTTTAGTTTTTGGTATCTCTCTAACCTAACATAACCTAACCTAACCTAACCATCGGTTTTTTTCCCATTCCAAAAAATAACTTATTTTACACCCGCCGCGTCGCGCGCACGATATTGCGCGTTCAGAATTTTTCGACATTGGAGTCGGTCGCTTGTCCACTCGTGACAGAATTGAAACGAAGAGCGCAGCAACGCGTTTGTTAGTATCAATCCGTGGCGAGAGGGGCGTGCAAACACACTCCGCGGCGCTGTGGGCGCGCATTGCGCGTGCGCACGACAGCGAAGTGTCGTTCGGAGGAAAGGCAAAGAGCGGCGGGGAAGGCGCGTGTGCGCGCGCGCGCGCAGATGCGCGCGCGCGCGCACATGCGCGCGCGCCCCTTCCGTTTGACCGCCGTTCGTTGAGTACTCTAGCTGGCATCGTCCGTCTCTTCGGGCGTGTCGCACCACTTGTTTTGGGGACTTGTAAAATATTTATATTTTAATAGTCTCTCGAAAGTAAAATGTGCGTGTGAGCGCGGTAGAGTCGCGGCGGCGCTGGCTTTGTTAAACTTTGTAGATCGACGGATCCGTTATTGTATATATGGGATTTCGTAGAAACGGTCTCACTCAAGGCCTATATTGTGTTCCATGCGTATGTGTGTAACACTTTGGTCCGATGCAATTCTATCAGTGTTGTGTCTGAAAAGCGCCGATGGACGGTTATGCGTCCTCGTCAATTTTCAACAACACTGACGGAGGAGCGTCATACATATTTTTCTGGTCTGGTTCGGGATCTCTCTTGCTCCGGGCTGTTTGTCGCTAATGTGTACAAAACGTCAGTTGGAAGAGTTTTTTTACATAAAAGTGAAAAGTGATCTGTGCGAACCTTCAGTGTGGGCGCCTCCTTCATTTGGAGCGCTAAGTGCCCTTGTTCGCGATCTGATCGGAGACGACACAGATCGCGTACAGCGTGCGACACACCGATATATTATGACCAATATAGTCCACGCCTCGATATCCGACGGTAAAACGTCGAATCGGCGCAAGACACAGAACAGAGTAGAGAGATGAACACTCGTCGCGTGTTTTTTTTTCTACTTTTATCATGTGTAAGCTCCCTGGTTGATCCTGCCAGTAGTTATATTGCTTGTCTCAAAGATTAAGCCATGCATGTCTCAGTGCAAGCCGTATTAAGGCGATACCGCGAATGGCTCAATATATCAGTTTTGGTTCCTTAGATCTTACTCAGTTACTTGGATAACTGTGGTAATTCTAGAGCTAATACATGCAATCAGAACTCTGACCAGTGATGGGATGAGTGCTTTTATTAGATCAAAACCAATCGACGGAGGGCCCTCGCGTTCGAAGTCGTTAATTTTGATGAATCTGGATAACTTTTGCCGATCGCACGGTCCAGTACCGGCGACGCATCTTTCAAATGTCTGCCTTATCAACTTTCGATGGTAGTTTCTGCGACTACCATGGTTGTCACGGGTAACGGGGAATCAGGGTTCGATTCCGGAGAGGGAGCCTGAGAAACGGCTACCACATCCAAGGAAGGCAGCAGGCGCGCAAATTACCCACTCCCGGCACGGGGAGGTAGTGACGAAAAATAACGATACGGGACTCTTACGAGGCCTCGTAATCGGAATGAGTACACTTTAAATATTTAACGAGGAACAATTGGAGGGCAAGTCTGGTGCCAGCAGCCGCGGTAATTCCAGCTCCAATAGCGTATACTAAAATTGTTGCGGTTAAAAAGCTCGTAGTTGCATTTGTGCGCCGCGCTGTCGGTGCACCGCATCCGCGGTGATACTGACACGTTTGCGGAGCATATCGTCGGTGAGCCGACGGTCAAACGTCGGTTCAATATCAAAATCCTATCGCGGTGCTCTTCATTGAGTGTCGAGATGGGCCGACAACTTTACTTTGAACAATTAGAGTGCTCAAAAGCGGGCTCAAAATGCTGCTTGAATATTTCGTGCATGGAATAATAGAATATGATCTCGGTTCTATTTTGTTGGTTTTCAGAACTCCGAGGTAATGATTAATAGGGATAACTGGGGGCATTCGTATTGCGACGTTAGAGGTGAAATTCTTGGATCGTCGCAAGACGAACATCAGCGAAAGCATTTGCCAAAGGTGTTTTCATCAATCAAGAACGAAAGTTAGAGGTTCGAAGGCGATTAGATACCGCCCTAGTTCTAACCGTAAATATGTCATCTAGCGATCCGCCGACGTTATTACAATGGCTCGGCGGCAGCTTTCGGGAAACCAAAGATTTTGGACTCCGGGGGAGTATGGTTGCAAAGCTGAAACTTAAAGGAATTGACGGAAGGGCACCACCAGGAGTGGAGCCTGCGGCTTAATTTGACTCAACACGGGAAATCTCACCAGGCCCGGACACCGGAAGGATTGACAGATTAACAGCTCTTTCTTGATTCGGTGGGTGGTGGTGCATGGCCGTTCTTAGTTGGTGGAGCGATTTGTCTGGTTAATTCCGGTAACGAACGAGACTCTAGCCTGCTAAAATAGGCGTCGCCATTTAGGTGCGCGTGGCTCTGTCACGCAACTCACTGGCGACGTATTAAAATTCTTCTTAGAGGGACCGGCGGCTTCGAGCCGCACGAGATTGAGCAATAACAGGTCTGTGATGCCCTTAGATGTCCTGGGCCGCACGCGCGCTACACTGAAGGAATCAGCATGTTCTCCCAGGCCTAGAGGCCCGGGCAACCCGTTGAAACTCCTTCGTGCTGGGGATTGGGGTTTGCAATTATCCCCCATAAACGAGGAATTCCTAGTAAGCGCGAGTCATAAGCTCGCGTTGATTACGTCCCCTGCCCTTTGTACACACCGCCCGTCGCTACTACCGATTGAATGATTTAGTGAGGTCTTCGGACCGACACGCGGTGGCTTCACGGCCGTCGGCGTTGTTGGGAAGTTGACCGAACTTGATCATTTAGAGGAAGTAAAAGTCGTAACAAGGTTTCCGTAGGGGAACCTGCGGAAGGATCATTAACGTGTTTACAACGTACACGTTACACGCGTACAGTTGTATACATGAAATGTTCATCCAGACACAAAAATATACACCCTCTCGATAGAGAGGGGCGTCGTCGTACCGTCATATCGACTCGGATAGATCGAAATCCGCGATCTTAGTCGTAGACGGTATGTTCGAAAAAAAAAAACAAAAAAACAATGCGGTTGGATTTGACGATTTGTGTGCGCGTATTGCGTGCGATCGTCTTTATTCAGTTACAAAAACAAATTTTATATTATTTTTTATACGTTGTTTACACCAAAAAAAAATAACCACTAAACCATTACCCTGGACGGTGGATCACTTGGCTCGCGGGTCGATGAAGAACGCAGTTAACTGCGCGTCATAGTGTGAACTGCAGGACACATTTGAACATCGACATTTCGAACGCACATTGCGGTCCGTGGAGACACATCCAGGACCACTCCTGTCTGAGGGGCCGGCTGCATAAATACAATAACCACACTGCGCGTGTTTTTGTGTATGTGTCATACATATACACACACACCACGTGCATATGACGGTTCTTAAACGCGTGTGTCATCTCGTATGCGTATGCGTTAGGTCCGTTCAATATATATTTTTGAAAACAATTGTCGTTCGCTCGTTTTATTCGTAATCCTTG
>CAWUPE010000216.1:7500-20000 GCA_963924145.1 Pyrausta purpuralis
AGGGAAGTCGGCAAATTGGATCCGTAACTTCGGAATAAGGATTGGCTCTGAGGACCGGGGCGTGTCGGGTTTGGACGGGAAGCGGAGGCGGCCGGTGCCGGGCCTGGTGGACGGCTCGTTCTCTTCACGGGGAGCGGGACAGAATCTGGACCCGCGTTCCGGCCTTCCGCGGATCTTCCTAGCCGTAAGGCCGTGTCGGTTTCGTCTCGTGCGCGATCGGCGCGGTTCTGTACGACCCGCCGTTCAACGGTCAGCTCAGAACTGGCACGGACAAGGGGAATCCGACTGTCTAATTAAAACAAAGCATTGCGATGGCCCTCGCGGGTGTTGACGCAATGTGATTTCTGCCCAGTGCTCTGAATGTCAACGTGAAGAAATTCAAGCAAGCGCGGGTAAACGGGCGGGAGTAACTATGACTCTCTTAATATGATGTCTTCGGGGGGTTGGAAGGTGGAAGTTGAGCCGCGATTCGTCTTGCCGAGTGGCGCCGTCTGCAAACCAGATATAGTAGCCTCAAAAGCTGGTGTAGGGAGTCGTAGTGGATGCACAGGTGGTCTCGGGACAGCGTTCGCTGGACGAGTCTCATCGCGATAAGTGTCATAAGTATGCGAGTCGCAGAGGCTTGTCTAAGTTGATCGCAGTTAAACTAGGATTGCCTCAAAATACAGCAATCCACTACACGTCCTGCACATTGTCATGGCGAGGTATCTGGTCGAAGTCATCGTACACTGATTTAATCGAAAGCGTTGGTATTCCAAAAGCCCTTTTAAGGGCTCTCCCAGGTTGTGTTTTAAGAGGGAGTCACACAAATTGGACGAGATTTAACCAAATCACGTCGGTTCGCGCGGCCGCTGGGGGGTCCGTTGCAGCCCCTCCTCTGGTTCTCCCAGGCTGATACCAGGGCCTGAACCCTTCGCGACGCGATTGTGCTACTGGGCGTCATGTCACGAAGTTGTTTCCAACTGAAGGGCTTAACATCCTACTGGTACAATGGCGGGCGTCTTGCGAGTTAGTGCTAGGTGACAGTGCAGCTCGTATTCCATAATGATTAATCGTTCGAGTTCGGCAACGGTGGTGGCCCGCGTCGGGTCGGACGGTCATCTAGTTGGAGTACACACAGCATGACGGTTGTCGTAAAAATAGCCAAATGCCTCGTCATCTAATTAGTGACGCGCATGAATGGATTAACGAGATTCCCACTGTCCCTATCTACTATCTAGCGAAACCACAGCCAAGGGAACGGGCTTGGGAGAATCAGCGGGGAAAGAAGACCCTGTGAGCTTGACTCTAGTCTGGCATTGTAAGGAGACATGAGAGGTGTAGCATAAGTGGGAGATCGTTTCGGCGGTCGTCGCTGAAAAACCACTACTTTCATTGTTTCATTACTTACTCGGTTGGGCGGAAGCGGTGCGCGTCGATTCGTTCGGCGGGCGCACGGTGTTTCGTTCCAAGCGTGCAGAGTGGTGGCGTGGCGGCAACGCTCGTCACCGTTAAACTCCCGCGTGATCCGGTTCGAGGACACTGCCAGGCGGGGAGTTTGACTGGGGCGGTACATCTGTCAAAGAATAACGCAGGTGTCCTAAGGCCAGCTCAGCGAGGACAGAAACCTCGCGTGGAGCAAAAGGGCAAAAGCTGGCTTGATCCAGATGTTCAGTACGCATAGGGACTGCGAAAGCACGGCCTATCGATCCTTTAGTATAAAGAGTTTTTAGCAAGAGGTGCCAGAAAAGTTACCACAGGGATAACTGGCTTGTGGCAGCCAAGCGTTCATAGCGACGTTGCTTTTTGATCCTTCGATGTCGGCTCTTCCTATCATTGCGAAGCAAAGTTCGCCAAGCGTTGGATTGTTCACCCATCAAAAGGGAACGTGAGCTGGGTTTAGACCGTCGTGAGACAGGTTAGTTTACCCTACTGATGGCTTGTCGTTGCGATAGTAATACTGCTCAGTACGAGAGGAACCGCAGTTTCGGACATTTGGTTCATGCACTCGGCCGAGCGGCCGGTGGTGCGAAGCTACCATCCGCGGGATTATGCCTGAACGCCTCTAAGGCCGAAGCCAGCCTAGCCGAATCCGGCAAGGATATGCTCACTGTGGAGCCCCGAGAGTCGGGAGGCTCTAAACAATGTGACTTTACTAGTCGCGCTTTACATCGTAAGGTGCGACGTCGAAGCCCATTTGAATCGCAGAGATCGGTGCGGTCGGTTTAACACGTGCACCACGGCTCTGAAGGTTCGAATTTACCTCAGTTCGATGTCGGGGCTCGGAATAGTCTGTAGACGACTTACGTTCCTGGCGGGGTGTTGTGCTCGGTAGAGCAGCGTCGTGCTGCGATCTGTTGAGACTCAGCCCTACGCCAGGTGATTCGTCCGAGGACGATCGTTTTAAAGTTTTTAAATAACATCGCAGTGGAAGGCTTGTATTCAATATCGTCTAAACAATATCTTTTTGTTTTTTCAAACACATCGCGATGGAAGGTTTGTATTAAATTTTGTAAATGTCATATCGATGGAAAGTTTGTTTTTAATCTATGGAATGATCGTTATATTGTTTGAAACGCATCGCGGGGGAATATTTACTTTTGCTTTAACAATTCTCCGGTACACTTTTTTTTTTTTGCACATTGTTACATGTAATAGCAGCGAAAACTAGTTTTATTGAATAATAATCACAATGTGTTTTTACTTATTAAATTTTATTTTATTAAAATAAATAAATAAAAACAACTTCAATAACTTTCGCGACCGTGTAGGTATTATTAATAAATTACCTCCGTACGTAAATAATATTATTACATTACTATAACATTATATTATTTTGTATGAATCAATGTTAAGAACAACTTTCATGTGGTTTGTTTCGTTCGTACTTTAAATTTCCCTTATAAACAACCTTAGCTCGCTCATATCACAAACTGTTACACTCAACATAAATAAAAAGCTTATAAATATTTAACGACAATATTCTTTTTGACTCCAAATGTTTAAATTTCGTTTTAGTTTACCTATCCTATCTGCCGTGTTTGCTCTTCTTCTTAGCTAACGAAATAATTTTAATGTTCAGTAAGTAAATGTAAACAACATAATAAATAGCATATGGTTCTTCGGCATTCTTAATTTTTTAACATAATTTAAATATTAAATATTATTAAACAAATACTAACATTTACGCAATTTCTTTGTTCGCAGGTAATTAACAAGAACATTAATAATAATAATAATCACATCCTCCGACTACCCCTGCCTGACCTGAGTGTGTGAGTTAGTGAATTAGTTAGTTAGTTAGTAAGTAAGTAAGTAAGTAAGTAAGTAAGTAATTAATTAAATTAGTAGGTAATTTCCTACATTAAACATAGATAAAAATGTAATGAATATTCTCTCCGTAATCATAACAAACTAACAATACCAACTTGCCGGCTTCAAATAAGTTCATTGAGCACATTTCAACATGTCCATAAAATAAGAGTATATAATAAATTATCCGATTATTTTAACTCAAGAAAGTAACAATAACACTTTTCTATAAACATTGAAACGATCACTTATTTCCAAATCCTATTATAGCATCAATGATGAATACATAGATTATGTTTTTTGTTTTTTTTTTTTCATTTTTGTTTTCCTAATTCATATTGTATAGTAAAGCTTTATCTCTCTATGTAGCACTTGTTTTGCAGCGCCCAAATAGGGTCCATAATGATCCGTTTGCACATTGCCTTAATTATAAATAAAACCTTTAATATTATTGTACATTATAGAGCAATGAAGTAGGTATAGTACCTTACTACTTACTACCACAACCTGATGTTTATTTACTTTATACTCTCAGATTTTGTGTCTAGTAAAGAGGAGCTATATGTAAATGACAGTGAAATAATAGCAAATAGTAAATTCATTATTTTGTTTTTTTTTTTCTGTGCAATTTATGAACGGAGCATACAAGCTGTGTTTGCGTCGATTTAGTTTAGCACCACACACACAAGTATCAAGGAAATGGATGAATTTACAATGACATGCCATTTAACTGATACCCATATAGTGGCTAGTTAGGGGATCAGCGCACAGTTAAAACTTTTAAAACAAAACGAATCTTCACACATCACACACGACATAACTTTTATGGAGCACTGAAAGGGAACACTGCAATTTCATTATAGTTTCTAATGCAAAACAAACCCATAAAACACTTTCATTCAATCAAAATACAAATGTTTACTTGAAATTTAACATTTCTAACACTAGCGGGAAGGTAGCGAAAAGCAAAACAAGAACTCCATAGAAGAAAAAAAAAATGGCTGCCGCAAACTTTTCAAGGAATGTTTGCTGTACTTTGAAACCAAAACTTAAGCTCTCTTGACCTACTTACAATTTTAAAAGTATTATTAAATAAAATGACGGTATTTCCAGCATTCATAATAATATTAGTTTATGATTTATTTTAGTTTACTAAATAGGTAAAAAGCGCAGGAAACAGCAACGACGCGCCTACTAGACTAAAGTATTGATAGTATGTATGTATGTATGTATGTATGTATGTATGTATGTATGTATGTATGTATGTATGCCTACTTTATGGGTATATGATGCGAATATCACCTGTCAGTCCTGTCACCTTTTGATTTGTATGAACAGGGCGTCATTTTCAATTTTTTCTGGTTTATATCCTCACTGACATTGTAGGTATGAGGCGCAATTGCAATAGTGTTTTTAATATTTTCGTTTATTAGTTGAGCGCGTTAATACTTAATGTATGTAAGTTGATAATAAAAATGCTTTAAATTTCTAGCTTAGTTTTATAGAGATATATTGTAATATTGATTTGGCATTATAATGACGAGGTAGGCACTTTTTACTGCCTATATGGAATGCCACGCCCCTGCTAACTGACCCACCCACCCACCTATTATGTGTTGGATATATGGCGCGTCCATATTAATAGACTATTACATAATATTTTTTTCATATCCCCTTATACGATGGCCACACGGGGAAGGGCCGGAGGGTGGGGTACACGGTACACGGCGGGCGAGGTGTGATTTAGTGGTTTTAAAGAAATTTGAATGTGCCTTTTTCTTTTTGAAAATTCCTTGGTTAGTGCAAAAAATTTACATAAATTAGGTACCTACATACATAATGTATGTAGATAGGAGGTACTTATTGATGAAATGCAATGTAATAATAAGTATATTGTAATAATTTTATCCGATAAAATTATTAATATTCAGGTTTTGGTTATCCGTCTCTCATACATGTTACACTTACACTGCTCGATGAATGCAGAGCAACGGTATCAAATCGATACAAATACAATATTTGTTAACTGTTTGTAGGTATTTTAACAGACATAAACACTTAAATACATATAATAGGGTATAAAGTTAGTCCGGTTGGTTTGTTATTTTAGTCAAGTAGTTGTTATGGACTGTTTCATATTGTTTGATTTCCTTTGGGTTCAAATTTTGTTTTGTAATGTAGTATATATTTTGTTCTATTTGTACGTTACTCTTAATAAGTTTGTTGGATGGACTTGATCTCCCAATATTTTATTTATTATTTAACACGCTTACTTTGACCCACTTTTCGGTCTTCGATTAGGATGAAATTTTGCACACGCTCTGACTTTTGATGACAATACATGACAAGCTAAGAAACGTCATTACAAAACCAATATGGCGGCCTCACAGGCTATTGGAAATGGGGTAAAAACCCATTATATGAGTATCAAATGAAAGGGTTTGCTCTCAGGAATACGACAAAAATAGTCACGTGACTTAAATCCAACATGGCGGACACTAAAGAGATCGAATTTGCTATTTGAAATGCACCCCCATTATATGGGTATTAAATGAAAGGGTTTGCTGAATTTGATACGACAAACATGATAGTTTTTTAAACTATTGTTATTATTAGTTTGTAGAATCTTCCATTGGAACCTAAAAAAATTAACCTGACCGTGGGTTACCTGTGTTTTTTTTTGTTTTTTTTTTACTTTTTTTGATTATTTCTGGAATGTTTCTTCTGAACCTAACAAAATCAAACCTAACCTAATCTAACCTAACCTTCGGTTACCTAAGGGTGTTTTTTTAAAGATTTTGGATTTATTTCTGGAATGTTTCTTCTGAACCTAACAAAATCAAACCTAACCTAATCTAACCTAACCTTCGGTTACCTAAGGGTGTTTTTTTTTAAGATTTTGGATTATTTCTGGAATGTTTCTTCTGAACCTAACAAAATCAAACCTAACCTAATCTGACCTAACCTTCGGTTACCTAAATGGATTTTTTGTTAGTTTTTGAAATCTTTCTGGAATCTTTCTTCGGAACCTAACAAAATCAAACTTAACCTAATCTAACCTAACCTTCGGTTACCTAAGGGTGTTTTTTTTAAGATTTTGGATTATTTCTGGAATGTTTCTTCTGAACCTAACAAAATCAAACCTAACCTAATCCAACCTAACCTTCGGTTACCTAAGGGTGTTTTTTTAAAGATTTTGGATTATTTCTGGAATGTTCCTTCTGAACCTAACAAAATCAAACCTAACCTAATCTGACCTAACCTTCGGTTACCTAAATGGATTTTTTTGTTAGTTTTTGAAATCTTTCTGGAATCTTTCTTCGGAACCTAACAAAATCAAACCTAACCTAATCTAACCTAACCTTCGGTTACCTAAATGGATTTTTTTGTTAGTTTTTGAAATCTTTCTGGAATCTTTCTTCGGAACCTAACAAAATCAAACTTAACCTAATCTAACCTAACCTTCGGTTACCTAAGGGTGTTTTTTTTTTAAGATTTTGGATTATTTCTGGAATGTTTCTTCTGAACCTAACAAAATCAAACCTAACCTAATCTGACCTAACCTTCGGTTACCTAAATGGATTTTTTTGTTAGTTTTTGAAATCTTTCTGGAATCTTTCTTCTGAACCTAACAAAATCAAACCTAACCTAATCTAACCTAACCTTCGGTTACCTAAGGGTGTTTTTTTAAAGATTTTGGATTATTTCTGGAATGTTTCTTCTGAACCTAACAAAATCAAACCTAACCTAATCTAACCTAACCTTCGGTTACCTAAGGGTGTTTTTTTTTTAAGATTTTGGATTATTTCTGGAATGTTTCTTCTGAACCTAACAAAATCAAACCTAACCTAATCTGACCTAACCTTCGGTTACCTAAATGGATTTTTTTGTTAGTTTTTGAAATCTTTCTGGAATCTTTCTTCGGAACCTAACAAAATCAAACTTAACCTAATCTAACCTAACCTTCGTTACCTAAGGGTGTTTTTTTTTAAGATTTTGGATTATTTCTGGAATGTTTCTTCTGAACCTAACAAAATCAAACCTAACCTAATCCAACCTAACCTTCGGTTACCTAAGGGTGTTTTTTTAAAGATTTTGGATTATTTCTGGAATGTTCCTTCTGAACCTAACAAAATCAAACCTAACCTAATCTGACCTAACCTTCGGTTACCTAAATGGATTTTTTTGTTAGTTTTTGAAATCTTTCTGGAATCTTTCTTCGGAACCTAACAAAATCAAACCTAACCTAATCTAACCTAACCTTCGGTTACCTAAATGGATTTTTTTGTTAGTTTTTGAAATCTTTCTGGAATCTTTCTTCGGAACCTAACAAATCAAACTTAACCTAATCTAACCTAACCTTCGGTTACCTAAGGGTGTTTTTTTTTTTAAGATTTTGGATTATTTCTGGAATGTTTCTTCTGAACCTAACAAAATCAAACCTAACCTAATCTGACCTAACCTTCGGTTACCTAAATGGATTTTTTTGTTAGTTTTTGAAATCTTTCTGGAATCTTTCTTCGGAACCTAACAAAATCAAACTTAACCTAATCTAACCTAACCTTCGGTTACCTAAGGGTGTTTTTTTTTAAGATTTTGGATTATTTCTGGAATGTTTCTTCTGAACCTAACAAAATCAAACCTAACCTAATCCAACCTAACCTTCGGTTACCTAAGGGTGTTTTTTTAAGATTTTGGATTATTTCTGGAATGTTCCTTCTGAACCTAACAAAATCAAACCTAACCTAATCTGACCTAACCTTCGGTTACCTAAATGGATTTTTTTGTTAGTTTTTGAAATCTTTCTGGAATCTTTCTTCGGAACCTAACAAAATCAAACCTAACCTAATCTAACCTAACCTTCGGTTACCTAAATGGATTTTTTTGTTAGTTTTTGAAATCTTTCTGGAATCTTTCTTCGGAACCTAACAAAATCAAACTTAACCTAATCCAACCTAACCTTCGGTTACCTAGGGGTGTTTTTTTTAAAGATTTTGGATTATTTCTGGAATGTTCCTTCTGAACCTAACAAAATCAAACCTAACCTAATCTAACCTAACCTTCGGTTACCTAAGGGTGTTTTTTTTAAGATTTTGGATTATTTCTGGAATGTTTCTTCTGAACCTAACAAAATCAAACCTAACCTAATCTAACCTAACTTCGGTTACCTAAGGGTGTTTTTTTAAAGATTTTGGATTATTTCTGGAATGTTTCTTCTGAACCTAACAAATCAAACCTAACCTAATCCAACCTAACCTTCGGTTACCTAGGGGTGTTTTTTTTAAAGATTTTGGATTATTTCTGGAATGTTCCTTCTGAACCTAACAAAATCAAACCTAACCTAATCTAACCTAACCTTCGGTTACCTAAGGGTGTTTTTTTTTAAGATTTTGGATTATTTCTGGAATGTTTCTTCTGACCTAACAAAATCAAACCTAACCTAATCTGACCTAACCTTCGGTTACCTAAATGGATTTTTTTGTTAGTTTTTGAAATCTTTCTGGAATCTTTCTTCGGAACCTAACAAAATCAAACTTAACCTAATCTAACCTAACCTTCGGTTACCTAAGGGTGTTTTTTTTTAAGATTTTGGATTATTTCTGGAATGTTTCTTCTGAACCTAACAAAATCAAACCTAACCTAATCCAACCTAACCTTCGGTTACCTAAGGGTGTTTTTTTAAAGATTTTGGATTATTTCTGGAATGTTCCTTCTGAACCTAACAAAATCAAACCTAACCTAATCTGACCTAACCTTCGGTTACCTAAATGGATTTTTTTTGTTAGTTTTTGAAATCTTTCTGGAATCTTTCTTCGGAACCTAACAAATCAAACCTAACCTAATCTAACCTAACCTTCGGTTACCTAAATGGATTTTTTTGTTAGTTTTTGAAATCTTTCTGGAATCTTTCTTCGGAACCTAACAAAATCAAACTTAACCTAATCTAACCTAACCTTCGGTTACCTAAGGGTGTTTTTTTTTAAGATTTTGGATTATTTCTGGAATGTTTCTTCTGAACCTAACAAAATCAAACCTAACCTAATCTAACCTAACCTTCGGTTACCTAAGGGTGTTTTTTTAAAGATTTTGGATTATTTCTGGAATGTTTCTTCTGAACCTAACAAAATCAAACCTAACCTAATCCAACCTAACCTTCGGTTACCTAGGGGTGTTTTTTTAAAGATTTTGGATTATTTCTGGAATGTTCCTTCTGAACCTAACAAAATCAAACCTAACCTAATCTAACCTAACCGTGGGATACCTAAATGGATTTTTTTGTTAGTTTTTGAAATCTTTCTGGAATCTTTCTGGAATCTTTCTTCGGAACCTAACAGAATCAAACCTAACCTCATCTAACCTAACATAAGGTTTTTTTTTTTTTAGTTTTTGGTATCTCTCTAACCTAACATAACCTAACCTAACCTAACCATCGGTTTTTTTTCCCATTCCAAAAAATAACTTATTTTACACCCGCCGCGTCGCGCGCACGATATTGCGCGTTCAGAATTTTTCGACATTGGAGTCGGTCGCTTGTCCCACTCGTGACAGAATTGAAACGAAGAGCGCAGCAACGCGTTTGTTAGTATCAATCCGTGGCGAGAGGGGCGTGCAAACACACTCCGCGGCGCTGTGGGCGCGCATTGCGCGTGCGCACGACAGCGAAGTGTCGTTCGGAGGAAAGGCAAAGAGCGGCGGGAAGGCGCGTGTGCGCGCGCGCGCGCAGATGCGCGCGCGCGCGCACATGCGCGCGCGCCCTTCCGTTTGACCGCCGTTCGTTGAGTACTCTAGCTGGCATCGTCGTCTCTTCGGGCGTGTCGCACCACTTGTTTTGGGGACTTGTAAAATATTTATATTTTAATAGTCTCTCGAAAGTAAAATGTGCGTGTGAGCGCGGTAGAGTCGCGGCGGCGCTGGCTTTGTTAAACTTTGTAGATCGACGGATCCGTTATTGTATATATGGATTTCGTAGAAACGGTCTCACTCAAAGGCCTATATTGTGTTCCATGCGTATGTGTGTAACACTTTGGTCCGATGCAATTCTATCAGTGTTGTGTCTGAAAAGCGCCGATGGACGGTTATGCGTCCTCGTCAATTTTCAACAACACTGACGGAGGAGCGTCATACATATTTTTCTGGTCTGGTTCGGGATCTCTCTTGCTCCGGGCTGTTTGTCGCTAATGTGTACAAAACGTCAGTTGGAAGAGTTTTTTTACATAAAAGTGAAAAGTGATCTGTGCGAACCTTCAGTGTGGGCGCCTCCTTCATTTGGAGCGCTAAGTGCCCTTGTTCGCGATCTGATCGGAGACGACACAGATCGCGTACAGCGTGCGACACACCGATATATTATGACCAATATAGTCACGCCTCGATATCCGACGGTAAAACGTCGAATCGGGCGCAAGACACAGAACAGAGTAGAGAGATGAACACTCGTCGCGTGTTTTTTTTTTCTACTTTTATCATGTGTAAGCTCCTGGTTGATCCTGCCAGTAGTTATATGCTTGTCTCAAAGATTAAGCCATGCATGTCTCAGTGCAAGCCGTATTAAGGCGATACCGCGAATGGCTCAATATATCAGTTTTGGTTCCTTAGATCTTACTCAGTTACTTGGATAACTGTGGTAATTCTAGAGCTAATACATGCAATCAGAACTCTGACCAGTGATGGGATGAGTGCTTTTATTAGATCAAAACCAATCGACGGAGGGCCTCGCGTTCGAAGTCGTTAATTTTGATGAATCTGGATAACTTTTGCCGATCGCACGGTCCAGTACCGGCGACGCATCTTTCAAATGTCTGCCTTATCAACTTTCGATGGTAGTTTCTGCGACTACCATGGTTGTCACGGGTAACGGGGAATCAGGGTTCGATTCCGGAGAGGGAGCCTGAGAAACGGCTACCACATCCAAGGAAGGCAGCAGGCGCGCAAATTACCCACTCCCGGCACGGGGAGGTAGTGACGAAAAATAACGATACGGGACTCTTACGAGGCCTCGTAATCGGAATGAGTACACTTTAAATATTTTAACGAGGAACAATTGGAGGGCAAGTCTGGTGCCAGCAGCCGCGGTAATTCCAGCTCCAATAGCGTATACTAAAATTGTTGCGGTTAAAAGCTCGTAGTTGCATTTGTGCGCCGCGCTGTCGGTGCACCGCATCCGCGGTGATACTGACACGTTTGCGGAGCATATCGTCGGTGAGCCGACGGTCAAACGTCGGTTCAATATCAAAATCCTATCGCGGTGCTCTTCATTGAGTGTCGAGATGGGCCGACAACTTTACTTGAACAAATTAGAGTGCTCAAAGCGGGCTCAAAATGCTGCTTGAATATTTCGTGCATGGAATAATAGAATATGATCTCGGTTCTATTTTGTTGGTTTTCAGAACTCCGAGGTAATGATTAATAGGGATAACTGGGGCATTCGTATTGCGACGTTAGAGGTGAAATTCTTGGATCGTCGCAAGACGAACATCAGCGAAAGCATTTGCCAAAGGTGTTTTCATCAATCAAGAACGAAAGTTAGAGGTTCGAAGGCGATTAGATACCGCCCTAGTTCTAACCGTAAATATGTCATCTAGCGATCCGCCGACGTTATTACAATGGCTCGGCGGGCAGCTTTCGGGAAACCAAAGATTTTGGACTCCGGGGGGAGTATGGTTGCAAGCTGAAACTTAAAGGAATTGACGGAAGGGCACCACCAGGAGTGGAGCTGCGGCTTAATTTGACTCAACACGGGAAATCTCACCAGGCCCCGGACACCGGAAGGATTGACAGATTAACAGCTCTTTCTTGATTCGGTGGGTGGTGGTGCATGGCCGTTCTTAGTTGGTGGAGCGATTTGTCTGGTTAATTCCGGTAACGAACGAGACTCTAGCCTGCTAAATAGGCGTCGCCATTTAGGTGCGCGTGGCTCTGTCACGCAACTCACTGGCGACGTATTAAAATTCTTCTTAGAGGGACCGGCGGCTTCGAGCCGCACGAGATTGAGCAATAACAGGTCTGTGATGCCCTTAGATGTCCTGGGCCGCACGCGCGCTACACTGAAGGAATCAGCATGTTCTCCCAGGCCTAGAGGCCCGGGCAACCCGTTGAAACTCCTTCGTGCTGGGGATTGGGGTTTGCAATTATCCCCCATAAACGAGGAATTCCTAGTAAGCGCGAGTCATAAGCTCGCGTTGATTACGTCCCTGCCCTTTGTACACACCGCC
>CAWUPE010000217.1:0-21196 GCA_963924145.1 Pyrausta purpuralis
CGCTTTGGCAGTGATACCGAAGATAAGCAACTTACGGCGCGGTCGTGTTTGTATGGGTGATCATTCCGACCATATAAGTAAGTGACGTATCACGAGCATCTCCGTGCTTTGGAAGGAACGTCTAGTTGGTCCCGGCTAATATCTGTCGATATTGGTCGATAAGCCTTGTGTCAATGCTATATCCACTGGCTGGTATAGCACCTCCGGAAGTCTGCAGGGCTGTAATGAGCTCTTCAGAAAGGGCAAACGCAGTTCACGACTCACGGCACCCTATATACATCTCAGTGCCGCAAAGGCTAAAAAGTCGTCGCAGTTTTATTAAGTGCATGTCATCCCACTTTCTACCGAACCCGCACAGGCCAGACGTGATCTTTGGCGCGTAAAAGCTTTTCTGCCTACTCCCTTTGTCCCACTTGCCGAGAATCTCCCTCCTGGACATGATCTACCATGGCCGATCTGGAAGTCCTTAAACAGGTTTCGGACTCAGGTTGGCCGAAGTAAGGAGAACATGGCCAGGTGGGGATTTTCGGCAAGCTCCGATGTGGACTGTGTTTGCGGTGCAGTGCAAACTATGGCACACCTAACATCGTGCCCGGCGTGCCTCAACACCTGCACGCCAGCGGATTTAATGAACTGCAGGCGATCCGCAGTACAAGTGGCTGAATTCAAGTCTGCAACGATTTAATTTCTCGGGTTCCATCGACACGCTAAGAAGAAGAAGAAGCCTTGTAAGAGACCCTATAGAATCTGACAGAATCTGGGCGGCTTGATAGCTAATCGCTTGCCTTGCAAACACCCCTCCGCCAATCCGCACTGAGCCCGAGTGGTGGAGTATGGCTCATACTTGAGGTCAGGGCCTTTGCCCGGCAGTCAGTGGGGATGTTTACAGGCTAACTTTATATGAAAGATTTGAAATATACTTATACTAAAATAAAATACCTTTTTACATTACTTATACTAAATAAAATACCTTTTTTACCGCAAATTTTGTAACTTTATTTTGATTGGCAGAACCCATTTTTGTTAAAAGTTCTATGCTTTTTGCACACAGTCATCGTTTCATATTTTTTTATTTGCATTATAACAGATGGTTGTAAATGTAATCTACTGAAGAAGCAAATAACTGCTTTGCAGGTTTATGATATGTTCACGGTCTTAAAACCTACCTAGACATAAGTATCTTTCTAAGGGGAAAAGAGCCTAAAAGTTACTTCATTAGCCATGCAAAGATATAAACGTTTTTCTAGATTCCATCATTAAACTGAGGTATTGTATTCTTCCAGACTTTTATATTTTACCTTTTCTAAGAATAGTCTATTCCTTTACCCAAAGTTGTCTGGAAGAGATCGCTTTTATTGTATTTGTTATCATTGCTATATGGACTCTGTCCAAAATAAGAGTTTTTTAGCGATAAGACCATCTTAGTCTTACATTTAAAAAAGGAAAAGTAAATTATAGTCTGTAACATTCCACTGTTGGGAAAAGGCCTTACCTCAACTATGAGGTAGTTTGAGCCATACTCCACCACGCGGGCTCAGTGCGGGTTGGTGGAGGGGTGTTTGCAAGGCAAGCGACTAACCCTGCTGCCAGATTTTATCAAGCCGCTCATAAGGCCTCTGACTAGGCTCAACGACCAATATCAACCGATATTAGCCGGGTCCAACGGCTTAACATGCCTTCCTAAGCACGGAGATGCTCGTGATGTACGTCACTGATATGGTCGGAATGGTCACCTATCCAAACACGACCGCGCCGTAAGTTGCTTCACTTCGGTATCACTACCAAAGCGTTGCTACCACTGCGCTAGGAGCACCTTAATTTTACATTTACTTTAAGATTAAGTACAGTAAATTAAGTGTTATGCAATAAAGAGAAATATCATTATAATTATTAACCTACTACAACACAAACAAACCGAAGAATACGTACATTATTCGATTTTGACCCAAAATATATAATAAGGTAAGTATCTCAAGAAATAAAATGCATGTTAGTGTTTTCGAATTTCCAGTTTACTTCAAATGTGTACAGAAAAAATAAATTAAACAATCAAAACACAAGACACACACAAAACAATATAATGCGATATTAAAACTTCACAATCTAATCACATTTTTTCGCCTGATTTACCATGTTTTCCAGAATTGTCATTTTTACATGGTGGAATTGCCAGACTTGCCACCTTTTCCAGGATGGTCGTCTTTGCATGGTGGATTGCCAGACTTGCCACCTTTGCCAGAATGGTCGTCTTTGCATGGTAGATTACCAGACTTGCCACCTTTTCCAGAATGGTCGTCTTTGCATGGTGGATTCCCAGAATGGCCGTCTTTGTCATCCTTGCATGGTAGTTTGCAATCTAAAAATACCATATTACATTTATTACTTTTGGGCGAGCACGTTTACAAAAAAAGATGAAAAGTTGGTCTATCCTTTCTCGAGTATAAATTTATTGACAAAAACGACTTTCTTTAATGAGATATAGAAGAAAATGGAGATAAGAAACAGATTTAAAAGATAGATGATCAGATATAAGGGTTAGGTAAGTAAGTGGCATATTTAAGATAAAATAAGAAACCAAGAATATTTTTTTATGAAATCAATCAATTCAATATGTTTTGTAACCGGCCTTAAGACTTCTAACATGACTCTATACCGTGCGTCCTCGGATACATCTCAAAGTTCATGCATATTATTGAAATGTAAGGTAGCCAAAACGTCGACAAGTTAGTTACGTACCATATCGGTACTAATATTATAAAGATGAAGAGTTTGTTTGTTTGATTGAACTTGCTAATCTCAGAAAGCTGGCAACGATACCATGGCTTTATACAGATTATAAAGAATCCTTTATGTAGAGGTATTGAGCCTTACCTGGTTTCGGTAGATTTGGAAGGCAAAGCGCGGCGCACACCTGAATGGGACATTATAAGCATAATATCACAAGTGTCATGGTCGCTTCAGAAAGAAAGAAGAAGAAAGATGTATTTATTTACGAAAACACGTGTACAGTTGCTTAGTAGTAACAAAACACAGTAGCTTTAGATGGTCAATTTACTTAATTACATTTAGTTAGTCTCAACCTGTTTTACCGGAAACTCGGCATGTAAATATGTAATGTCAATATTGTAATCCTTAGTTTGAGCTAATAATAATTATAATTAACTAAGTCAGTAATAAAAGTAACACAATAATCTATTCTAATTGTCAAAATTTATCATCAAGAAAGAAAGAAACCTTGAGGTGGCCTTATCTTCATCAGTGAACGTTCAACAATTGGTAAGAAAGTGGTTACAACATATGGCATCAGTCTGCTAGTCCCATAAAATTATTTATAATATTAATTTCTTGACTAGTCCAGACCATTCTGGAGCTCTATTTTTGAATCACTCGCTTAAGATGGCTAGTGATTTTCGTTAGAAGATGAATTAAAAATCATAGAAAAAAACTCGTTGTCGAACGAAAATCACTCGCCATTTCGAAGAGAGTGATTCGAAAATAGGGCCCCTTGACTTGCATCAAAAATGACAGACACCTTCAAAGGTATTTTCCTACTTCACCGCACCATACCATGACCGTGCTAGGAGCGTGTCAGGCACGAAAAGCAACACGATACGCTCTGCCCCATGAACGGATTGACGGCGTTATGTCTCACCGTTATATGTAGCGAGAGCGAGAGCGGGCGAGAACGTACTTTGCCGGCGCCGACACGCTCCGTGCATGGCACGCTACGGAGTTGATCGGTGACGGAACGGTGTCATAGTTTTCAATCCAAACAATTTTTTTTTTGCCGGACATGTTCGTAGCACGGTCCTGGTTTGCTATGCTGTACTGGTAAATAGATCTCAATCATTCTGCCCGTTCGTGCAGGTTGGGCACACGATCATTCTGACTAGGCTGATGGCCACAAAATATCGATAATCTGATGGTGTAATATAGCTATTTCTAGAATTTTTAAGCAGCTCTACCATATTAATGAAATTGGTGAATATTTCGCCCGGAAAAACAAAGAACTTAGGTCTTGTTTCCCTGACTGGTTGAATATTTATTTGAATATTAAGATAGAATACCCAACCTAATGTTAGGGTTTAAAAAATACCATCTTCTATGAAAATGAAACAATGATAGGTACAGATAACTTCGGGAAATATAATTTGCAAAGACCACTTAGAAGATTAACTTCTATCTATAAAACAGAAGTAGATAAAACAATTTTAATGCTTGAGTTAGAATAAAAAAAGTACTCACCAAGACTGACAATATAATAAAAGTCTTCATTTTGACTCAATGTTATGTATGAGAATGTGGTATGAAGCTTTAACAATGCAATGCAGTGTTGTTGAGGAGAACTCGAAATCTAAATGATCGAGATATTGCATGGCTTTTTATAGAAAGCTTAAGAATATGTGAATGTTTTTGTTTTGTTTGTGTAATAAATAACAAATGTACCTACAACAACAACTTGCCTATTATTTAACCTCTTACGTGAATCATGATGAAATAATGTATAGAAGCATCCTTATCAAGTTCATATGACGTTCTCCGTTCCTTGTAGTGGCAAAGCACGCCACTGGGTTTCAAGGCGTCGCCGCTCCGAGGTCCCGAGTTTGATTTACGGGAATCATATTTTTTTGTATTGTCTGGGATCTTTGTTGTGGTGCTATCGTTGTGTCTGATTTCCATAACACAAGTGCATTGCTTACTTTACGATCAGAGCAATGCATGTGATTGATCATTTGTACACAACAATGCAAAATGCACCTAGTATGAAACTTATTCAATGATATCAGTAAACTAACCCGAACATTATAGATAGTATTTATTCAATTTAAAATAAAACATCGGAATAATATTTTAATTTGCATATTTCAAAACTATTTAGACAATATCACAGCGTCATTTCATCTTTATTTGCGAACAAGAATGAAATATACTTATTCACAATTTTCGCTGTAGCGGCTCAATAACGCCACATTTTTGCATCGTGTCCAGTTTTGGGACTCATTCGTCGCGCTTCCCGACAAGTCACATTCATTGTTATTAATTACCAAGTAAATCATTTATTATGAAGACCTAAGACTTCTCATTCTCGTCTCTTGACACTTATTCTTAACAGCGGCATTGACACTACGTGTTTGGTAGCGCTGCAGTGGACAAATACTGAACTAAATTTTCATCCTTTGACTTGATCAAGTCATTAATCTTCAAAGGGCTAACTTACGCCAAATTCTGAAACGTTGAGCGTTAATTGTCGAATTAGTCATCGGTTTAGTCATTTGATTGGATGCCGGCGTTTGTTTAATTAACTGCCTTAGGCATTCAATTAACTGACTAATTAAACCAGATGGTTGCAACATATAAATGGACACGCTTCGACCTTCGAACGTAATATGTAGTATTTTATTATCTGGGGTAATATCAAAACTCGCGGGACTGCCAGCACTTCATAGTTCGTGAAATAGTGAAACATTTTGTTTTAACATACAGCTAAAATTGTTGTTTGTAATTTTGTTAAAATGATTCTATGTTTTTTACCTACTCGAGTTATTATTTTCATGAAACAAATGGTGAAAAATAAAATGAATTGAAATAGCCTGCGAATCATTCTGAGAAACGCTTCACGTTACCATAACAAGGACAAGTAAACAAGAAAATAGCTGGTCGCGAGAAGACCTATGCATATAAGTACATTGTGAATATTTTGATACGGCTCTTGTGTTGCAGAAATCGGAGCAATGAGGAGACACAGACTGACAGAGGTACAGTGGCCAGCACATCAGGTTACCACACTTTTGTTGCAAACTAACCCTTATTACAACTGCATAAGATACCGCAGTGTGTACCTTGACGTGCTGTTGTCCGTACATTTGCAAGACGTGCTTTGTAAGAAATTCCAACCTATAAAGAAGAAGGACCACATCCCATAGAAAATTGCCATCGTCCTACAGAGATGAAAGAGATCTTTGACAAAATCTAAAACCAGCCAAATGCGAGTCGGACTCTGACCTGAATTAGAGATCCACGTACTTCCACTTAGCCAAAATAAATAAATAATCATAATAAATAAATAAATATCCCTTTGGACATTCCCCACACATCGCCATCTAGTCCCAAAGTAAGCTACTCAAAGCTTGTGTTATGGGTGCCAGACAATGGATATAATACTTAAATACTTTTTGTTTGTAAATACATACATGATATACATAGAAAACACCCAGACCAATACAAACAGACATGTTCATGCACACAAATGTTTGTATTGTGCGGGGAGCGATTTCTCGACCACTACACCAGACGGGTCGTCAAAAATACCAAAATACCAAATACCACAATATTTTGGTGACAGCAAATATAACTTTGTTTTTCATAGTATTCGTATGAATAACAATGTTATGTTTGCGGTTATTAAAAATGTGCTCTATCTCAAAAACTACTTGTTTGATCTCGTTCAAACCAATTTCCCGTTAAAAGTCTTTGTCAAGATCTTCATCATGTTTTTTTTTAATTTACACTCGTTCAGTTTAAAAGTTTGATGGGGGGAACGCCCATTTTACCACTTTAGAAGCGTCTATATCTAAATCGTTAGACTTTTAAAAGATAATGATTTTAGTCTTAAATATCATTATTTTTAAGCTATTGCATAGC
Source organism: Pyrausta purpuralis (assembly GCA_963924145.1). Classification (NCBI taxonomy): domain Eukaryota; kingdom Metazoa; phylum Arthropoda; class Insecta; order Lepidoptera; family Crambidae; genus Pyrausta; species Pyrausta purpuralis. Next base: position 6,643 of record CAWUPE010000217.1, read on the forward strand.
GACCGAATCTAGAAATTCCAAAATAAATAAAATAATTATAATTGCATAAGTTGTTAAAAATTCTATGCAATAACTTTACCGCGACAGTCTCCGAGTGCCACATGTATTTTTTTAGGGTTCCGTAGCCGAATGGCAAAAAACGGAACCCTTATAGTTTCGTCAAGTCTGTCTGTCTGTCTTGCCTGTCTGTCTGTCTGTCTGTCTGTCTGGCTGTCTGTCTGTCTGTCTGTCTGTCTGTCTGTCCGTCCGTATGTCACACCCATTTTATTCTGTAACTATAAGCGTTACACAATTGAAATTTGGTAGGAAGATGTATCTTGTTAACGCTTACCGATTCTCATACAAAAAATAAAAAATAATGACAGTTAAGGGGGGCTCTCATACATGAAACTAAAACCAAAAAAAAAATTTTTTTGTCAAACCTATGCGTGTGGGTGTGGGGTGTCTATGGATAGGTCTTTCAAAATAACATAGAGGTTTCTAAAACCATTTTCTTTTAAAGTCAAACGTTTCATAGCTAGACGCTTCCAAAGTGGTAAAATGGGCGTCCCCCCCCATCTAATTTCTAAACCAAGCAAGTGTAAATTTTGAAAAAAATATATAATGTAGATCTTAAAATACTTTTAACGAAAATTGGTTCGGACGGGATCGAACTAGTAGTTTTTGAGATAACAAACATAACTTTGTACCTTAATACAAACACTATGAAAAACAAAGGTATATTTGTAGTCAACAAAATATTGTGGTTTTTTAACTAAGTAGAAGTAAATGGATTCCCTAATTCAGTCAAAGTTGGCACGGAACCCTCTGTGCGCGAGTCCGACTCGCACTTGGCCGGTTTTTTTAATGAGAATCGTAAAGCAACCGCTTTACGATTCCTACAAAAAAGCAAATTGGCTGTGACAGACGAGGATCAAACCCCGTGTTTTACGCTATTCGGACATATGCCTATACCACTCGGCCACCGTCACATTAGCAATCCTATTGAATTTTGCAAGCGCTTACTTTAACGCGTGGGCTGCGTGACGCCATCAATGTTGCGAGATTGCTCTCACAATATCCGAAGGAAATATTTTTACAAATATTTAACAATCGGTTAAGTTCTAAGTTAATCTCTTTGTGAATATAGTTACATTAAGAAGGGCGACAGTCGATAAGCGATACTGACGCGACCAGCGCCACGGCGCGGCGGGTGTCAAAAAGCAAATGTTTCACTCGTTCTGATGAATATTGTATTATTAACCGACTTCAAAAAAAGGAGGAAGTTATTAATTCGACTGTATGTTTTTTTGTATCTATGTTACCTCATATCTCAGTCGTTTGTCGACCGATTCGAAAAAAAATTTCGCCTACTTAGAGGGTTTACCTTCTAGTTGGTCCTTATTTTCTCTTTCGGGATCTGATGATGGGATCTTGGTGTAATCGAGGAAACCCTCAAATTTTAAAGGCACGTATAGTGTTTTTTTACTAGAATCTTAATGTTGACGTGTTGTTACGTCTGATAGTCAACATCTTGTGGGGCTGAGCTGATTCAGTAATTATAATGAAATAACTTGTAATAGGTAGTTTGTAGCTTCTTAAAGAACAGAGTCATAAGGTGCAACTCCCCCCCCCCCCCCCTTCTCATCCCCCTATAATCCCTTATAATCTCTAAAAATGAAGAAATAAAATTAACTTAAAAAAAGTAAAAACCGCCTTCAAAACCAAAATGCACTAAAAAGTCTTAAATAAACTCTTGGCTGTTGAAAGGAAAGGTGGACATCACTTTGACCATCAAGCATCAACTATCACAGCACCGACTCCAAAAATAAATTGTTTGCCTAGAACCCACTTTTCCTTTCAACAGTCAAGAGTTTATTTAAGACTTTTTAGTGCATTTTGGTTTTGAAGTCGTTTTAAGGGGTTCCGTAGCCGAATGGCAAAAAACGGAACCCTCCCTTATAGTTTCGTCAAGTCTGTCTGTCTGTCTGTCTGTCTGTCCGTCCGTATGTCACAGCCATTTTATTCTGTAACTATAAGCATTACACTGTTGAAATTTGGTAGGAGTATGTATCCTGTTAACCGCATTACGATTCTTATACAAAAAACAAAAAATAATGACATTTAAGGGGGGCTCCCATATATGAACTAAAACCAAAATTTTTTTTTTTTGGGTAAACCTATACGTGGGGGGTGTCTATAAATAGGTCTTTTAAAATGACATAGAGGTTCCTAAAACCATTTTCTTTTAAAATCTAACGTTTCATAGCTAGACGCTTCCAAAGTGGTAAAATGGGCGTCCCCCCCCCCCCCATCTAACTTCTAAACTAAGCGAGTCTAAATTTTGAAAAAAATATGTAAGTAGATCTTAACAAATACTTTCAACGAAAATTGTTTCGGACGGGATCGAACAAGAAGTTTTTGAGATAAAGTGCATTTTCAACAACGCAAACATAACTTTGTACTTCATACAAACACTAAGAAAAAACAAAGTTATGTTTGTCGTCAACAAAATATTGCGGTATTTTACTAAGTGGAAGTAAGTGGATTTCCAAATTCAGTTAAAGTTAGCACGTAACCCTCAGTGCGCGAGTCCGACTCGCACTTGGCCGGTTTTTTTTGTTTAATACAAAATCCTGATTTTCTAACATATGCTTTAGAACGTGGTCTAAGATACAATCCTGTAAAAAGTTATTTTTATGTTATTTAAAGGCAAAATGAAGGGGCCAAAGGTCATACCACCTGTTATGTTAAATGGGGTTCCTCTGAGTCAAGTTTCAAAATTCAAATATCTGGGACATTATTGTGAGGGAAAACCTAAATGATAATCTAGACATAGAAAGAGAACGTAGGGCATTGGCAGTAAGGGGAAATATGTTGGTGCATAGGTTTGCAAGATGTACAGTGCCAGTAACTGTTGAGCTAACACTATTCAGAGCATACTACCAAAATTTTTACACAAGCAGCCTATGGTCTAGTTTTACTCAAAGTGACTATAATTCCCTGAGAATATTGTATAATAACATGTTCAGGTCTCTGTTTGGGGTTGCCACGCTACTGTAGTGCATCTGGCATGTTCGCAGATGCGAGCATTGATGATTTTTATGCAATAATGCGCAAAAATATTGCATCACTCGTAAATAGAATGCGAGGGAGCCCAAACAGCGCCCTCAATATGATAGGAGAGAGGATAGACTCCACTGGCAAGCTGGCTGATAGGAGGGGAAGTCCGAAATGTTTCCAAAATATTTCCAATGTAACTTAACTTAGTATTAAGAATTCGATTACCACCTCATTATGGATCATATCATGTTATAATAATATTGTTATCCGAAATAAATGATTTTTATTTTTTATTTTTATTTATTGGGGGGTTTGGTGGGATACCTGTTCAATCAGAATAAGTTTATTGAAAGTGAAATGAGTTTCTAACTATAAACGGGTGTTCATTTCAGGCCAATTCTCGCATGCTCGTAGGTTTACGAAAAAAGTTCACCGATATAATTTTCTTCGTCGAAGAAAAATAGTTTTTTGATTTCTCAGGGTCACGATTTCTATATTTAGATTTTGTTCGTTTGATATTTTTTCTTACGTTTACGGAAACTTTATGACGATGGCAAAAAGGACTCAAATAACGCTAATAGGAGAAACAAACTCTTTTGAAGTCGGTGCATAATGTGTGTAGAATGCTGCTGTCCGTTAGGGTTGACATGACTTCTGCTCCTATTAGCGATATTTGAGTCCTTTTTCCATCATCATCAGCCAAAGGACGTCCACTGCTGAACGTAGGCCTCCCCCACGGTTTTCCACAGCGACCGAACAGAAGTTGTCTGCATCCAGTGTGATCCTGCGATCTTACCAATATCCGTCCATTATGTCGGTGGACGTCCAATCTCCAATCTAGAACTTATCTGCCCCAACGGCCATCAGTTCTTCGCGCTATATGCCACTTCAGCTTACTAATTTGTAGGGATCCGTTACCTTAGTTCTTCTACGTATCTCTAGTTTCTGATTCGATCTCGTAGAGATCTCCTTTTTGCCGACTTCAAAAACAGGAGGTACTTAATTCAATGTGTATGTATGTGATATTGTTGCAATTTAATAATATTTTGAGTATATTGATCTATTAAGGCTTCCAAACACATGTGCGAAATTTCGTAAGTGTATGTATGTTTGTCCACGGATTTCTCGAAAGGAGAAACTAAAGCGAGATGATTGTTTTTAGTTCATATAGGTAATTTAATTTAGGGTGTACCCAGTGTAAGTCTCATCAAAATCAGTTCAGATTTTTTTTAAGATATTGGTAAGGGCTAAAAATCATGAAATAAAAACATAATTAAAAAATAAAACAGACTTCAAAAATCTGACTGAAAAGCTTACAGTTGTCCTTTATTTAGGAGAAACAAATTCTTTTGGAGTCGGTGCATGAGAACGTAGAGTATTGGTGTAGGGAAGGTAAGCTTGACATCATGCACATACTCCAAAATAATTTGTGTCCCCCAAATAGAGGACGAATGCGTTATTTAAGCTTTGTAGTCAGTTTTTGAAGTCGGTTACATTTCAATTATTTTTTTAAGTGTTTGTTTTGAAGGCGGTTCAATTTTTAGACAAAAAGGAATCTTTCGTCGTTTTTAGTTATTGTTTAAGTTCCAATGTACTTTATTAAATTGAACCCTTCTCCTTAGTGTAACAAATACTTTCGTGGAAACAGGCATCAAAATAGGTCCTGCCAAACGCGAGATATTTGTGGACCAACATACATACAAACATAAAGATGGAACTGCACAAGTAACATTTTTAGGTTTTCTTAGGTTTTAAAAGGTCCTAGAACCTTTTTATGGAAATCTGCTCGTAAGTCTTGATAGTTCTGATAACATTTAAATTAACGTTATATTAACCTCCTTAGTGCAAAAAGGGCCCACGTTTTAGAACCTTTCTGAGAGCTACGGCAAAACCTATAGCTCAAAACCTGAACCATATGAACTAGTTTCACAAAACTTAAATATAACCTTCCCAACCTGATTTTAACGTTAATATAACGTTTATTTAAACTTGCATTCAACTATTGAGCTGAGCTGGAATTGTGTAAAGCAATCGTATTCATTTGACAGTTCATAACGTACGGTTTGATCTGTCAAACCCTTTGTTCTTTGACGTTTGACAGATCATACCGTACGATTTGAATTGTCAAATGAATACGATTGCTTTACACAATCGCACACCTGAAGTAATCTTGGGATGTAACTCTTTGACAACTTAAAACCTTTTTGATGGGCATGAGTAAATTATTTTCCGACACTCTCAGGTTTTAAAATGTTTCTGTGTAGGATTTTTTTACTCAGAACCACCAATCATTTATTTTAATAATGGCGTGATTTCCTGTCGTAACAACAAGTTTCAAAATGGCTACTCTCGAAGTAAGTAATTATATTCATAGAATAAGATAGCTTCCTGAAGCTCGAAAACATAGAGAAACATATTGCGACTGGCACTTTATCGTGAATTGTTAGGATGATACTGCTAAATACGAAACGGGCTTCTTATTACTTGAAAATATGAAAGATATTTTAACAAAAAAAAAATGTATAAAATGAAAAAGTTGGTGGTAAAATGCATTTAAATTGAATATTGCTATGCATGCTAATGAAATCGCATGAGCAATTAACTTAATTTTGCCTTATTTAATCGTAATATTGCTTTTTATTACGAGTTTTATTTATATTCAATAAAAAAATATGGCTGCCGCAAGTAAATTACTACATAGCATCGAAATTAACCTTCTCAGAACTGTAGTGGCCAAAAGCTCTTAATGTTTGCCAAAATAAGAGTTAAAGGTAACCTCGCGGAGCTTCCTAAATCCACAAAGCCTTGTTCAAAGCTTTAAGAAGCTTTTGCCAAAAGTTGTTTAAGATTTGACAGTCGCGAAATTAACCTCCGAGCTTTTTGATATCACCCTGTGTCGGTACATTTTCAAGAAAACTCAATGCTTTGAAGTCGCGGAAACAACTGGCATTTTTTGAAGATGCCTTTAATGCTTTGAAATATTCTTGAAAGACTTTAATCGTGCTTAAGCTCTCAAACAAAAGCTAATGGTTTTGATTTTCTCCATAGAGTCCTACTTTGTTTGTCTAGACAACATTAATACAACTACAAAGTTACAGATAGGTTTTAGAAATTGCTTGTAAGCAATTTCAGCATTCCGTAACGATAATAGGTTTTATCAAAGTTAAAAATGAAACCTCCGACTCCTACTTTAGCATGAAACTAGCCTTTTTAGGACTTAAGAGTCTGCGAGAACTGTAAAGACCTAGGACTATATGCTCTTCAAACACAAGTCAAAATAACGTAATTTAAACTCTTGGCAGCGACTTCTAGGTTCTAGTATAAATAAATAGTTTTAGAACTAATTGATCATTTTGAAGTGCTTAATATGACCTGATAGCAAAACATTAACCTTTTTAAGAGCCTTATAAAATCTAAAGGCATTATTTTTAAACTCGGCCCAAACGAAAATGTTACTTGGGTGAGAACCTCCTTTTTCGACGTCGTTTAATTAAAATACATCTAAAATCACACTTATCAAAAAAGTTAACCTTGACCATTCTGTTGGGACACCACAAACAAAACAAATCATAAAGAATTGAATTACGAACGGCCACAGCGGTGGATACAAAAAAAAAACAAATTAATTAAAACTAATTTATTATAAATAGAAATTACAATTTAAATGTAATTAATTAAACCTAAACGCGAATGACATTGTTCAATGTTAGAACAAGAGTGTCTGCCGAAACTGCAACGCTGGGTCGCGATGGGTCGATGCATCACGTTGTGTCGACTCAGCGCCTCGTGTCGCCGCTTGACGCAATTACTTGTTTAAGCCTAATTTGGGGTCGATGCTTCATAGGCACTTTCCTTAGGGTACCGTGGTATAACAATTGGATGCTGTTAAGTTGTTGATTGTTGACAAAATTAGCGTGAAATAATATAGTATATTAATAAAGAACATGTAATTCAGCTATCGCTATAAAAACCGACCAGGTTTTTTACTTTTTTTAAGTTAATTTTATTTTTTCATTTTTAGAGATTACAGGAGAGGTGGGGGGGGGGGGGGGGTGGAAGTTGCACCTTATGACTCTGTTCTTTAGAAGCTACAAACTACCTATTATAATTTCTGTCCCTTATAATTACTGAACTCTTCAGCGTTACGGAGTTCCACCATCAGCTCAGCCCCACAAGATGTTGACTATCAGACGTAATAACACGTCAACATTAAGACTCTAGTAAAAAAATAAAAACACTATACGTGCCTTTTAATTTGAGGGTTTCCCTCGATTACCCCTAGATGATGGGCATCAGATCCCCAAATCAGCAACAATAGGACCAACTAGAAGGTATACCCTCTAAGTAGGTAAAGAATCTTTTCGAATCGGTCGACAAACGACCTGAGATATGAGGTAACATAGATACAAAAAAAAAACCGGCCAAGTGCGAGTCGGACTCGCGCACTGAGGGTTCCGTGCCAACTTTACTGAATTAGGGAATCCATTTACTTCTCCATCGTCTTCTTAGTAAAATACACAACATTTTGTTGACTACAAATATAACTTTGTTTTTCATAGTGTTTGTATGAAGTACAAAGTTATGTTTGCGGTTGTTGAAAATGCACTATATCTCAAAAACTACTGGTTCGATCCTGTCCGAACTAATTTTCGTTGAAAGTATTTATTAAGATCTACATCACATATTTTTTCAAAATTTACACTTGCTTGGTTTAGAAATTAGATGGGGGGGGACGCCCATTTTACCACTTTGGAAGCGTCTAGCTATGAAACGTTAGACTTTAAAAGAAAATGGTTTTAGGAACCTCTATGTTATTTTAAAAGATCTATCTATAGACCCCCCACACGCCATAGGTTGGACAAAAAAAAATTTTTTTGGTTTTAGTTTCATGTATGAGAGCCCCCCCTTAACTGTCATTATTTTTTATTTTTTGTATGAGAATCGGTAAGCGGTTAACAAGATAAATCTTCCTACCAAATTTCAATTGTGAATGCTTATAGTTACAGAATAAAAAGGGTGTGACATACGGACGGACAGACAGACAGACAGACAGACAGACAGACAGACAGACAGACGAGACAGACAGACAGAACAGACTTGACGAAACTATAAGGGTTCCGTTTTTTGCCATTCGGCTACGGAACCCTAAAAAACATACAGTCGATTTGATTGATAACTTCTTCCCTTTTTGAAGTCGGTTAAAACAATTACAAAAATTATCACCTTAGAGGGAGGCCCATAAATGCCCCAGGTCCTACAGAGATGAAACGTATCTTAAAAAATACTAAATACTAGTAAAAAATATCATACCTATTTATAAACATAATTTTAACGGTATACCTTGAAAAAAAAATGCTATGAAATTCGTTTAGGAACTCGTATGAAGACCATATTGTTAGAAACTCATTTCATCAAAATAAACTTATTTTGATTAAACAGGTCTCCCCCCGAAACCCTAAGAAAAGCAGGATTTTGTTATGGGTCTACCTTGTTTCGCAGAATTTTTATTGTCATAATTTTATTTGGCATATCATCAAATAGCATAAACTTCCTTTCGCAGAACATTAATTAGCATTCACTCATTTATCAGACGTTCAAAACGCATAATCGTGTAAGCTAGAATCATCTTTAGGCAGAAATTTAATATCCATAATAGTCTTAAGCAGAATCATCCTAACGCAGAAAGTTCACAGATAGAATCGTCTTGTGGCATACAATTCGTATATATAGTCATTATTAGGCAGAATCATCCTATCGCAGAAAGTTCACAGTCCGAATCGTCTTTTGGCATATTTTTCATATATAATATTATCCTATAAACCTTAATTTCTCTGTGGTATCCCAAGTAGTTCTATCACAGCAATACTAAACATACAACATGCATGGCAAATCAAACATGCAGCATGCAAGCAAGCATTCAGCATGCAAGCAAGCAAGCAAAGCATGCAGCAAGCAAGCAAGCATGCAGCATGCAATCAAGCATGCAGCAACATGCATGGTTTCTGTCACGGCTCCGGCGCTGCGGGGCTCCGGCAGTCCCCACGCGAGCTTATCGTCGCAGATGGTTTTCGCTCACCACCGCAGCTTCGGCTTGCTGGCCGGCATCGCCGGCCAGCCTCAGCCGCGGCGGCGAGCTTTCAAACCACCTGCTGCACAGGCTCGCGGGCTGCCTCGCCCCTCCGCGCCTACGCGATTTTAAATTACACTCTTGGGGTGGGGCAAACAAGACTGCGTGGAGTCGGTTTTGCACCGATTCGTTTCTGTCACTAACTTTTGTACCACTACTTAATGACTTTTTAATACAAATTTAGGGTAAAATACTATTATTGTTATTACTAAAAGAAATAGCAATATGCGTAATGAAATTATTCTAACGAAATTCTGCTTTCTTCATAGTATGCCTAGTCTAATTATGCTAAATAACATCGTACTTAATAAACTTATGCTTAGCGAAAGTATGCAAAGTAAAATTTTGCCAAAGGTTATTATGCCTTATAAATTTCTGCTATCTTAAAAGTATGCCATTGTAAATTTGGGCATATAAATATTCGACCAAACAATAATTATGCTAATAGAAAATTCTGCTGAATAATATTCGACTAAAGAAAATTATGCCAAGTGTGTTATGCCAAGTGACTTCCGGAGCAAAAAGTTTCTGCCAGATAGAGGGAACCCTTTTGTTATTTGGTATATTTAAACAAAATAATACAATAATCATCAGAACGAGTGAAACATTGATAACTTGCTTTTTGACACCCGCCGCGCTGTGGCGCTGTACCGTTACCATGAGTTTACTCGCTAGCGACGACGGTTTTACTCGCTAGTGACGACTTAACTTTTTGTATGGAAAATTATACTTCTATCTGTGACCTCTAGAGGCGCTGTGCAATTTACATAGTTTTTTTTTTAAATGGTCGATGCGCTAATGCAGTGACTGATAGCTATTATTACTTTGACACGTAAGTAGCTCTGCCTTTGAACGGATTAGAAGGGAATTAGATTAGTTAAACTTGGCTATTGTGTTGGACACCACATCGAATCACATCACAAAGAATTACATGCAGTTTGGTAATCATGTTATTTGTATACAAATTAGCAAAAGGAAAATGTAATTCAGTTAATGTTATCGCTAAAACAACATCTGTAAGTGGATTAGAACGTTTTTAACACTCAGTGTCATATATTCATAAAGATGAGAAACCAAAAATTTGCGCACGGGCGGGACTTGAGCACTTTCTGGCTAACCGAGCAAGCTCTACCAATTGAGCTACCGTGCTGTCAGTCGGACCCTGCGAAATTTGTGGTCTCTTACGGATATGTCATTATGCGTGACATTTTAGCGCCATCCACCCGGCTGTTTATGCAACAGTTTTATGGTTAGCCAGAAAGTGCTGGTTCAAGTCCGCGCATGCGCAAATTTTTGGTTTCTTATTTCATCTTAATGATGATGAATATAAAACATCTGTAAGTGTTCACAACCTTTGGGTACAGGAATAATCACTTAATATATAAACAAATAAATTGTGATAACCGCGAGATTACAAAAACGGTTTTAAATCCGACAGATTGTAATCTGCCGATTTGTGTACTTGCTTGAAATGGCTTAAAATTTATGCGTTTATTGGTACTTATATGTCTACCTTACACGTAGGATCAACGGGCATTCGCTTTGCTTACCGCGTTGATCCTTTACCTTTTTTTTCCGTCAGGAAATGCGTTAGGCATACCATACCAGCGGCGGAGGGGGGGGGGGGGCAACCAGTAGGTTATGTGGGACTCCCCCACCCAATAGGGTGGGTATACCCACAAAAACCATTTGCCATTAGTAAGGAGAGAGCCACGAGTTAGCACCTTGGGCATTTGCCCTGTGCATTCTTCCGCAGCTTCACCTCTGGCTGTGGCTCGCTTAGCAGCAAGCGCCACCCGGTTTCAGGGGGAAACGTATGTTCCCCCGGTCTTTGTCGAACGGCGTGCCGAACACGCACAACACCGTCGCAGGCCTCTTATCGAACGGCTGACATCCCCGAGTCAGTCGCTCGAGGTCCATCAAGGAGGGGCAAGTGAAGGGCATGAAGCCTCCTACGGCGCCCAGGACGTGGGTGGCGGATAGTTGGGGCGTCAACCGAAGCCTCCCGCTCCCTCTCCGCCGCCTCTTTTTGTGTGATAACGTCCTCACAGAAATTAAGCACCGCCTGCCACGTCTCCTCGTTATCCAGCATTCGGGCCACGACCACCTTAATGCTAAGGTCGCACCCGATGTTTTCCGTTGATCCTTTACCTACCCTAACCCACCACTTTGCCTAGTGATACATAATTTCAGTTTACGTTATAATAATGTATGAAGTTACGGTACAGTTCACAATAAATCGACAAATTACAATCTAACGTATTTAAATTGTTAAATTGTGATCACGCGGTTTTTACAACATAACGTTGACATACCGAAGACGAAGGTGTCTTATAAGAAGAAATCGGTACAATGAGGGATATTTTTCTAAGGCTTCGACAACACAAGGACTGTATCAAAATGTTTATAAGTACTTACATAAATAAGTCTCCTTCCATCCAGCTATTTACTTGATTTGTCCTTATTATTGTAACGTGAAGCATTTCTCAGATATTTATTTTTAACCATTTGTTTCATGAAAAAAACAACTCGAATAGGTAGTCGTGCTAACTAAGGAACACTGGTGTGAAAAAAACATAGAATCATTTTTAACAAAAGTAGTAACAACAATTTCAACTATGTCAATTTTGCGTGTCACTATTCAAGAACTATGAAGTGCTAGCAGTCTCCCGCGACTGCGTCCACGCGTTTTGTTTTACTTACCTACGTAGGTCTTAGCGTATCCACCTATAGCCTTTCTTGAGAAATGGGTTATGTGAATCTCACACAATATTTCATTTTTATATTTTTATTTATTTATTTATACTTTATTGCACAACCAAAAATTTGTACAAAAGGCATATGGCATTTGCTACCTGTCATACTTTTGTGCTAAGCAGAAATTATTGTATGGGTGGTGCGAAAGACAAAAAGAAAATGAGTTACTATCTAAAGAAAAAAAGTTGAATTTCACACATAAAAAATACATGAAAAACATATATTATAAAACAAAATGAACACAATTGACAATAAATACAATATGATCTAAAAAATTATTACATAAACATAAATATTAAATATCATATCTGACCAGCTTTAGGGCTACCCGGATTTTTAGCGCACTCACTAGCGCCACTTTAGTAGAAAAATCATAACTCGTTAAATTAAAGTCCAATCAAAAATCTGGTAGATACGATTGTAGTTCAGATTCTATAGTTTATTTAGTACGTTGAAATTGTTTCTAAAGTAGTTTACTGTAGTTAGAGTTAGAAAAACTGCTAAATGTGGCCACTTTTAGCATTTTTGCTAACTGTAACTGCAGATAACTTTGTTTAATTGAACTTAAACATTGTGTCTAAACCACATAATCAGAGCTACAATCGTTTGTACCAGATTTTTGATTGGTCTTTTATTTACCGAGTTATGATTTTTCTAGTAAAGTGGCGCTAGTGTGCGCGGTAAAAATCCAGGTAGCGCCTACTCTACAACTTTATGATATGTTATTAGTGATATTTTGCTTTGTGCTATGAAAATCGGATTCAACGGTGGGGTGTACCACAGTACAGATAGGAGACATTATGATTTATACCTACATTGACCCGTCCGGAAATCGGACCCGGGATTTCAGAGCGGCGAACCCTTGAAACCCAGCTTTTCACTACACGGAACGGAGATCATCGAATGAACTTGATAAGGATGCTTCTATACATTATTTCATCATGATTCACGTAAGAGGTTAAATAATAGGCAAGTTGTTGTTGTACATTTGTTATTTATTACACAAACAAAAGAAAAACGTCCACATATTCTTAAGTTTTCTATAAAAAGACATGCAATATCTCGATCATTTAGATTTCGAGTCGTCCTCAACAACACTGCATTGCATTGTCAAAACTTGCTTCCACATTTTAAAACATAATTTTGAGTCAAGATGAAGACTTTATTGTATTGTCAGTTTTGGTAAGTACTTTTTTAAATGATTATTTTGATTTCAACTCAATGATTTAAATTGTTTTTCAACACACTTGCTCATAACGACGTCTTTATTCCACCGATTTTTGGCTCATAATCATAGATATTAAACACGCGTGCTTTTTCATTATATTGTTGCACTAGTGCCTTTAGTTTATTAACCCGACCAATTTAGGTTTGTACCCTAGTACCAAGTCGTAAGTAAGAAGAAGAAGCGATATAATTTAGTCGGGTTATACAATACTTTTATTTTAGCAACAAACAGTATTTATGCGAAAAATAACAGTATCTACATATTTATTTCAATAAATGATAAATCCAGATTTATTACTAAAAATAGCTCAAACTCATTTAACATTTTCTGTGATTTGTGTTTTAAACACGAATTATTACATTTTTAATCTTGGCTTTTGGCCGATCTAGTTCGCGCCTAATCCTTGCGCGAGCATCGGTATCGCGGCAAGAAAAAAAAAACAATGCGCCATTTTTCGTAAATAATAATTGTCGGCTGTGACGAAGTTTGCATTATTTAAGAAGTTTAATATTAATGAAAATGCCTACTTCAAGTGAAGAAAATGAAGAAAACCTATTATTTACTCCGCCGGACATACGTAACGAGGCAAAAAACGCGTACGAAAGTCTTTGCCATCAAAATCGAGTGAAATGTATTTTTACTAAATGTTTTAATAATTAGCAACTTAGTAAAACAAGAGTCTTGTTTTTTCCTCGCAAGTGTGTTGAAAAACGTCGTATGATACGCGTGTGCCTGTGACCATTATATACGCGGCTTTCTTATGGCGCACTCGCTTTCGCTCGTGCGCACACAATATCGCCTTGTATATAATGGCCAACTTAGCACACTTGTATTATAATGTACTTGTATCATTATCTACTCCTGTTTTATAGATCGAAGTAAATCTTTTAAGAGATCTTTGTAAATAATGATTCCTCGGAGTTATTTGTACCTATAATTGTTTCATTTATATAAAAGTTAGTCTTTATTAAACCAAACAACTGCTGAGGTATATACAGGGTGACTTTTTTATCTGTACTGAAATTTTGTTTAAAGACTCCAGTGATGAATATGATCAACTTTTAGTATGGGGGCAATAGTGAAATCGAGAAAAAAATCAGCTGTTCCATACCTTTTGACCGCGCGCCAATTAAACTTTTGTATAAAACAGCTGATTTTTTTCTCGATTTCACTATTGCCCCTATACTAAAAGTTGTTCATATTCATCAGTGGAGTCTTTTCATAAAATTTCGGTACAGATAAAAAAACACCCTGTATGTGTAATTGCAAGTAATTATTCAACTAGTCATTGAAACAAGACCTACATTCGGCATAATTCGGTAGAGCTCCTTAGAAATGCTAGAGATAGCGATATTACACCGTCATCCATATTTTGTGCCCATCAGTCTAGTCAGAATGAT
>CAWUPE010000218.1:0-20308 GCA_963924145.1 Pyrausta purpuralis
ACTGCATTATAAATTCGCACATAGCCAATTACTAACTAGGTATGGTGTTTCTTTTAACTATCAAAACGAATAAAGGTAAAATCTATCAAAAGTACTAAGCTAACTAGCTCAGTATTTTTTTTTCATTTATTACCATATAAACAGAAAACAAATGGATACAATACAAAAACAGCACAATTAAACCACTAAGGTTTGTGTTGATGCTGCTACAACTCACATAGATGCTACTGATTATAAATAAATAAATATTGGTTAACTATTACAATAATATTATTGTTTATAGTTAACTAATATACTAAATAAAGTAAACTAAGGAACAGTTGCGATAAATACAATATTTTTATGTTCAAATACAATTCAATTACCTTAAATGTTTCAATCTTTCCGAGAGGTGACTACATGCAACGAAAAAATTAAAAAAAATGAGCTTTCAGTTTATATTTAATGATCAATGGAATGATACTATTGCAAAGGTTACTAGGTAGCTCGTTGATAAACCAAGGAGCAAGATAGGCGGCCGTGCACTCGCCGTAGGCATTTAAACGCTGTTATTCAAACTCACGTTAATAAAATTTTAGCCATTCGTGATTAAACTAACTGTTTTGTGTACCACTCGGAAGCAGTTGTTGGCGGTGTATTTAAACATTCTATTGCGCATTAAATTTATAGGGTAATGATGCTTTATTAAAAGTATAAAGTTGGCTGTTTCGTGTTATTTGTCGGACATAAAACGGTAACTCATTTCAGACTCCACCTGTGTGCAGGGTGACCATCAAAACGGACAGTTTTAGGAAATTGCCTTATGTTTTAATAAACAGGGTGTTGTTTTGGTCAGCGATGACAGGTTTTTTTAACATGTTTTTTTTACAACGACCTCTGTCGTCGTTGTAAAAAAACAAGGTAAAAAAAAACATTTTTTAATAAATAAAATATTATTGCAATACATCGAGCGAGTAAAAACTACCAGCAACAGTAGCTTATTAGCTATGGCGTACTATTTTGTAGATACGCGCTAGCTACACGCGAGGGTGAGTTTCCCGATTCGTTTTCATTTTAAAATGTTGTCAAGAGATTTTCTTTTATAATTTTGCATGTAATTTAAAGAAAGTATTTTTTTTTTAAATAAGCATAACTCAAATCATCCCCCTGCGTTGGATGTCACTGACCAATACCCTGTAGGTAAGTACAGTATGTCTGGTCTCATTAATATATTTTTTTCGGCAAATCTACTGTAATAAAATATTTTATCTCAACTATCAATTGATTCATTCATTTATTTAGCAATATCTACCGATGTACAGGGCCTATAAGTGAATTCGTTCGGTAGCTAAATGAGTAAACAATAAGTTGACATCAAAAAACTCATAAAAGTTCACCCTCCTCCCTGAAAAGTTCTCAATGTTACAAGAAATCCAGACCATCTAGACCAGACCCGGACGCAGAAAACTTTAAAAAAAAGTAAAAACCGACTTCAAAACCAAAATGCACTAAAAAGTCTTAAATAAACTCTTCACCATTGAAAGGAAAGGAATCCGTTTTAGGCAAACAATTTCTTTTTGGAGTCGGTGCTGTGATAGTTGATGCTTGATGGTCAAAGTGATGGCACCGACTCCAAAAAGAAATTGTTTGCCTAAAACGGATTCCTTTCCTTTCAATGGTGAAGAGTTTATTTAAGACTTTTTAGTGCATTTTGGTTTTGAAGTCGGTTTTTACTTTTTTTTTAAGTTTATTTTATTTCTTTATTTTTAGTGATTACATAAGAGGGGGGGGGGGGGAGTTGCACCTTATGATTCTATTTTTTACGAAGCTACAAATTACCTATCATAAGTTGTGTCATTATAATTACTGAACTCCTAGGCGTTAAGGAGTTCGATCATCAGCTCAGCCCCACAAAATGTTGACTATCAGACGTAACAACACGTCAACATTAAGATTCTAGTGAAGAAACACTAGACGTGCCTTTAAAATTTGAGGGTTTCCCTCGAATACACCAAGATCCCATCATCAGAACCCAAAATGGAAAAAATGGGACCAACTAGAAGGTATACCCTGTAAGCAGGTGAAAAAATTTTTCGATTCGGTAGACAAACGACTGAGATATGAGGTAACATACATACAAAAAAAAAATGATGATAAAAAAAAACATACAGTCGAATTGATAACCTCCTCTTTTTTGAAGTCGGTTAAAAACAAAAAAATAATAAAGAAATGTCAGTATAGTAAATATGGTATTCCGTGTATCTTTACTGCATTACTGCCGATGTAAAGATAAAACTGATCAACGCAAACTTATAATATTAGTGGTGATCTGAATTTAAAAAATGCTAAGACAGAGGGACGCAGAAGACAAAATTCTGAGTGTAAAAATGTTTACTCGTAGTCGGGTTACAGTTTTTTAAACTATTTGTTCGTTTGTTTCTTCACTATGATAGTTAATTGCTTTTCCAAACTTATCGTCATTTGAAAGAACATCATATATAAAACATTAAATCTGAAGTATGGTCACCCTACCAGTGTTGCAATCTGAAAACTAATCAGCACAAAGCACAAACTGCGCATCGCGGCGCATTGGCCGCCGTAAGCGCGTTATGACAGTTTTACGGCGCTCTCCACGAGGCTGGCAACACTGTATTTGGAGATGATTGAGCGCTATAATGTGGGGTTAAGTAAACTTGCTCTAGTGTTATGGAACTGTAAAATTTATAATGGGGCTCTTAGTTGAAACAACTTAGTAAATCTTTATATGAGGTATGCTTTGATAGTTTGGAGTGATACTCGATGATTCTTGATTCCGTAGTCTATGTTTTAGGTTTAATGCATTTTTTTATTGTCCAATCAAAACATGCACTTAATATAATACAATATTTACTCTTAGATTAGACAGTAATCCATAAATGGTATACACAGCGTGATTAATTGACGACCTCCGTGGTCGAGTGGCTAGCACGCTGGTTTCAGGCGTCGCCATCTCATGAGGTTCCGGGTTCGATTCCCGGTCGGGTCAATGTAGAAAACGATATTTACTATATTTTCTCGGGTCTGGGTGTAGTGGTACCACCGTTGTTTCCGATTTCCATAACACAAGTGCTTTAGCTACTTAGCTTGGGATCGGAGTAATGTATGTGATGTTGTAAAATATTTATTTATTTATTAAAAAAAACTAATGATTGATGACAAGACCTAAAACATAATTTAAAAAAATTAAGACCAGTAAATTTTACTAAGGGATAAAACATATAATAAAAAGGGCACGTAAACCTATAAACGCACTATGAATGAATGAGAGAAACAGAAAACGATTTATGCACATCAATACATGGATTATCTATTTCTAAAATAAGCAAGTCAGCGAATTGCTCTTTAAACCCTTAGTTGATTTAATAATATTCTATAAAAGTGGTTCTGGATAGTATTATAAATATAAATAAACTAGCGGTCCCCCGCGACTTCGTCCGCGCGTTTTGAGTTTGCTCCCTCCCCTCCCGTCGCAGCGTGATGTTTTATATCCTAAAGCCTTTCTCAATAAATAAGCTATCTATTATTTATTGAGAAGAACACAGAAATATTTTTTCATATCGGTTCAGCAGTTCCTGAGATAAGCGCGTTCAAACCAACAAACTCTTCAGCTTTATAATATAATTAGCGTAAGCGCACGTTGTACTTAAGCTGCGAACATTATTTTGGTGCGGAGTTATGTTAAAACTGTGATAGCTCCTAAGATATTTATTGGAATCAAATGATATACAGGGCAACTTTGTTCTAAATGAAATGCTCGTGATGATAAATCTACTTATTTTGATAAGAATAAATACCTGTGTGTATAATACACCTCTAAAAATGATGCATTATTTTTTTACAAATTCATTAACATAAAAAAGGTTGTAGTAAGTCAACCATAAAAGATAGACTTATGCTGTCGCGGACTTTATTATAGAACTCTTAATGCTAAACAATCTTGTCATACATGATTTTTGTGTAACTTTAGCGGTTTCCGCAGCGTACGCAGCGGAAGCTCTCAAAAGGAATATTTTTCTCCCGTTCTCGCAACATTTTTCATTGCTGCTGTGGTCTTGTGAGTCGTATCTTTATGTTATATAGCTTAAAGCCTTTCTCGATAAATGGACTATCCAACATAAAAATAATTTTTCAAATCGGACCAGTAGTTTCTGAGATTAGCGCGTTCAAACAAACAAACAAACAAACTCTTCAGCTTTATAATATTAGTATAGTAGATATCCTTTGGACATTCCCACACATCGCCATCTAGTCCCAAAGTAAGCTACTAAAGCTTGTGTTATGGGTGCCAGACAACGGATATAATACTTAAATACTTTTTGTTTGTAAATACATACATGATATACATAGAAAACACCCAGACCAATACAAACAGACATGTTCTTGCACACAAATGTTTGTATTGTGCGGGGATCGAACCCGCAACCCGCTGCGTAGAGGGCGATTTCTTGACCACTACACCAGACGGGTCGTCAAGTATTGTGCGCATTTACTTTCGAACGACTTACTGTAAGACTCGCTTTTACCATCTTACTCTAACAGTAACTACTTATGATCACCATTCCAATGATAAAACTTATGATATCTATACTAATATTATAAAGCTGAAGAGTTTGTTTGTTTGTTTGTTTGTTTGAACGCGCTAATCTCAGAAACTACTGGCCCGATTTGAAAAAATATTTTTATGTTAGATAGTCCATTTATCAAGGAAGGCTTTAAGCTATATAACATAAAGATACGACTCACAAGACCACAGCAGCAATGAAAAATGTTGCGAAAACGGGAGAAAGAAATTCCTTTTGAGAGCTTCCGCTGCGTACGCTGCGGAAACCGCTAAAGTTACACAAAAACCATGTATGACAAGATTGTTCAGCATCAAGAGTTCTATAATAAAGTCCCCGACAGCATATGTCTATCTTTTATGGTTAACTTACAACAACCTTTTTTATGTTAATAAATTTGTAAAAAAATAATGCATCATTTTTAGAGGTGTATTATACACACAGGTATTTATTCTTATCAAAATAAATACATTCATCATCACGAGCATTTCATTTAGAACAAAGTTGCCCTTTATATCATTTGATTCCAATAAATATCTTAGGAGCTATCACAGTTTTAACATAACTCCGCACCAAAATAATGTTCGCAGCTCAAGTACAACGTGCGCTTGCGCTAATTATATTATAAAGCTGAAGAGTTTGTTGGTTTGAACGCACTCATCTCAGAAACTGCTGAACCGATTTGAAAAAATATTTCTGTGTTAGATAGCTTATTTATTGAAAAAGGCTTTCGGATATAAAACATCACGCTGCGACGGGAGAGGAGGGAGCAATCTCAAAACGCGCGGACGAAGTCGCGGGTGACCGCTAGTTTGATAATAATTTCACTTTTGTTATAGTAAAAAAAGAATGCTACAACCCAGCCAAAGTACTACATTCGATCTTGTCTTTCACTCTATAAAGTCCAGTTTGCACGTCCGTACCACATACCTACCAAAACTTATTATACTTAATTAAGGAATAAAGCGTACCAAGAAAGTCGGACTTAAAAGCACGTTACAGCAATGGCTGGCAAGTTACCTATCGAAAAGTGTTTAGCCTTAACGTCCTGCGAGTACTCTTGGACATCGGCTCTCAACATTATTTAATTTGACCTCTTGAATGAAATAAATCTCTTTTAGGCAGTTTTTTGATTCGATTAGTAGCCCGAAGTTACTTTTAGCTCTGTTATTAATAAATTTACCGTTATTATGTGTCAAGAGTGCCGTTTTTTCCAAAAAAAGGCTAAACCGATATTGACAGTATTGTTTAGTTGTATTCCATAACGCAGAGTTATCAAAATTGGTTTCCCAGGTGTTCATAATGGCAATGTTGATTAGAAAAAAAGGGGAATCACAAAATGCAACAATTCAACCGGTGCTGTGGACTGTAGAGGACAGAAAACTCTTGTCTTCTGTGATAGAAACCAGTTTTTACCGACTTCAAAAAATAATTTATTAATATTTGAGCATTTTGATCTATATAATTCTTAAAAAGAGCTCATCTCATAAAAAAAGTTTGGGAACCTTGGCCTTGCACCGAGAACTCTTTCAGAGCCAGTTTTAAAACCTCTTTTAGTTCCAAGCTTGGGTTAAATGAGGGTAACTTCTAAAAACTACGCAAGAATATTCAATTAGACTTTTCTTTAAGGTTACTTTATGAGAAGAAATTTTGCTCATACATTTATGAAATAAACTTCAAAGCCCTTTTTTGTTTCACAAACCTTTTTGTAGAATATGATGTGATTTACTTTATTGAACTAAACAACCATAAACCTTTGTAATATTATTCGTATATACTAACTTGTATTAAGATAATGGATAATGATAAAATGAATAATTCGGGAGAATATTGTACACATATTGATCAAGAGGAAGATTTCATTTCAACCATATTTCATTCCAATTTTGTACAAAAACAAAGTGGACTTGGTTTTACATATGGCATTGAGTACGAGTGTTTTTTTAATCATCGTGATTGTGACTATAAGGGACGTGGCTATTTTTGATAAAAGATGATTTTTATCGACTACAAAAAAAGGAGGTTATCATTAATTCATTCAACTTCCTTAGAAACAATTGTTTACCTTTTTATCATGCTTCAGAAAGCCTTTCACACGCTACATTGACACGAAGCAATAAACAATAGGTAATATTAATCGTAGATATAGAAATAGCACGGAATTATGGGAAAGTGAAGAAGCAAAAGTTACAATTTAGAAACTAATAAATAAATAAATAAATATCTTTTGGACATTCCCACACATTGCCATCTAGTCCCAAAGTAAGCTACTTAAAGCTTGTGTAATGGGTGCCAGACAACGGATATAATACTTAAATACTTTTTGTTTTTAAATACATACATGATATACATAGAAACACCCAGACCAATACAAACAGACATGTTCATTCACACAAATGTTTGTGTTGTGCGGGGATCGAACCCGCAACCCGCTTCGTAGAAGGCGATTTCTCGACCACTACACCAGACGGGTCGTCAGAAACTATCAAAATGATGGTACTTTTTAACGACTACAAAAAAGGAGGTAATCAATTCAATGTGTATTTATGTGATATTGATGGAATTTGATAATATTTGAGTATTTTGATCTATTTAGTCTTCCAAAATAATGCAAATTTTCGTAAGTATGTTAGTATATTTGTATGTGTGTATGCTCGTCCACGGATTTCTAAAATCCAGAAGTAAAAGCGAAAATTGATTAATTTTTAGTTCTATTAGGCATTTATTTATACTTTATTGCACAATAATAAAATTTTGTGCAAAAGGTGAACTTAACGCCTTATGGCGTTCTTTACCAGTCATGCCTTTGGGCTAAACAGAAATGATTGTGCGGCGCGACAAAGAAACAAAATTAATTATATAAAAAAGTCCCAAATAAATACAATTAATACTTACATAATATTACACATACATAATACAAGCAATAAAATAAATACATTAATAAAACATACATACTCCAACATATACTATATATACAAGGTGTTTCAAAACTACGAGTAAAGATTGAAGGGAGTTACTCAGAATCAGGAACTGAACAACTCTTTCCTAGAAATATGGGTCGAAATATGCCAAATTGTTTTGAAACACCTTGTATATACTATATATTATGACGAACGTTGTAGATAGATGTTATGGAGATGATGAGGAATATTATAGAATAATAGAAAAATATTTATTTGCGAAACAACAACAATATATAATTAAGTTCTTACTTAGGTATGAACATGCATGTTTAATCGTACTATCGGTATGCAAATATTCAAAAGTACAATTATTTTATTACATTTCAAGATTAACAGATTTCACAACAACTAAGGGTACAGTGTAAAGCCAGGCCAGACGAGTGTAACGAATAATCTAATCCACCGTGTAATGTAACACGAATTCTACGTATGGACGGCACTACGAACATTTCACGTAATGCTCGCTCCGTCGTTCGGGCTGATCCATCGATATTTGTTTTTTTCCGCGAACACAAAGTCACGCACAGTGCTCGTTTGGACTGCACATAAAAACCGCACCTGCTATCAAGACCTTTGTACTTAGCATGTACGTAGCAACTCAGTGGAAACAGCTATTGAAATAGATTCGGGGACACAATTCGCTTTCGTTTCATGGGCCGTCCACACTTTTGACTCTACATTTCACGTTGTCTTAGATAACGCATTACACCCGGACACGGCTTTAGTTTAATCAAATTTCATCCTGCATTTGCCTGAACTAATACTTAACGCGGTGACGGTTCGTGTTGTTAGTTGCCTGCGCCGGCGTCGCTTAACGGAAATTTAAAGCAAAATAATTTTATAAATTTTAACTTAACAATGGATATCCGCAAATTAGCGCCTGATTTCATTAATTAATCAAATTTGGTCCAGTATTTCCTTAGATATAGATAAATAATAAAAAATCATCAAATAAAAAATAATTAAAAAATTACATTGCCTAATTTAAAACTTAAAATAACGGATTTTTAAAATCATTCATTTGGAGTTGGTGGATGAATTCCAAGCTTACAACATCAGTCTCCGCACATCATGCACCGACTCCAAATGAATTTGTTCCTACTAATTAAAGAAAATATGCGTAATTTTAAGATTTCTAGTCAGCTTTTGGAGGCGTGTTTTTATATAATATTTTTGTAGTTACGCATTTTTTAAATTAATTTTGTCAACACATAAAAGTAACATAATAACCACGACCTAAAAAAAACTTTACAAAAAAATATATGAAAGCGTCTGAGTGTGTGTAGGCCTTTATATAAATCCTTCGATACGATTTGCTTAACAGATGACGTGCAAACTTTATGAAAATAACTTAATTTCCCATTGTTTTCAATAAAGACAATCTGCGTTAATGCTTACCACGAAACAAAATGTTTTAATTAAATTCTTTGTTCCCACTATTCTGTTTGCCAGTGTACACAATCTATCAATAAACTTTTTGTCAAACAAATTTAAGTTCTGAGTGTATGGGTTAAAGCTGAGATTTCTTTGAATCAGGTGTACATTGAGCGACAGATATGTCAATAGGCATTTTGTTTGTGCAAGTGTCTGCTTTTATTGTAACAGAAATGTATAAAAAGGGTTAAAAATAATTGCTTTCGTGTATAGTATATACCGAATTGGTCAATAAAAGACCAGCAAAATGCTGCCTTTCGTTTTGGTATCGCTGTTCGTTACGGTAAGTTATTTATTTATTAGTTTGTTAAGTTTTTGAAAGTGCTTATTAATGGGATTTTATCAACATTAAATTAAATACCAACGGCCGGTTTCAAAATGTCCTAATAAGTAACCAGTAACGTTATCTGTCCATTATTTCATACGAAATGATGTTCCTTATTTGGATTATTCGTGAGTTAGTGCTTAATTAGCGATGGTAAAAGCCCCAAGATAATTATTATCATCAACTCTGACCCGGCAGTTTTTTTTATTATTATAACCGCACCACCAAAATTAACCAAAAAAGACTATTTTTTATCCCTTGCGTCAATATTATGTCGTGTGGTTTTCTTTGATTAAAATATATATTTAAATGTATATAACTCAATTTTGTGACTTCTCGTGTGATTATTTTGCGTGATTTTATCACAAAAAATTCTCGGAATATTGACACGAGTGATTTAAAAATAGGCCCCCTGCCGTATTACGATCCAACTTTAGCCGTTCAATTTCCAGACAGCTCAATTCCGACTAAATGTTATAATAATACAACAATGGTACGAATATTAATATTTATGTTGTTTTATTATAATATTATTATAAATATCATGGGTAAATGCAATACAAATTGCTAATTTGACAGTAAAGCTGAGCCGCTTGCCTATCAAAACTGCATCGCAATACCCGCTTTGGGCCATTATTTTTGAATAACTCGCGTCAAGATGGCGTCTGACGACCGATCCGGAATTTTTTTTCGTTCACCTAGAGGGTATACCTTCTGGTTGGTCCCATTTTTGCCAATTTAGGATCTGATGATGGGATCTTGGTGTAATAGAGGGAAACCCTCAAATTTTGAAGGCACATATAGTGTTTTTTACTAGAATATTAATGTTGACGTGTTGTTACGTCTGATGATCAACATTTTGTGGAGCTGAGCTGATGGTGGAACTCCTTAACGCTTAGGAGTTCAGTAAATATAATGACAGAATTTATGATAGGTAACTTGTAGCTTCTTAAAGAACAGAGTCATTAAGTACAACTTCCCAATCCTCCCCCCCCCCCCCCCCACCCCCCCCCTCCTGGAATCACTACAAATGAAGAAATAAAATTAACTTTTAAAAAGTAAAAACCGACTTAAAAACCAAAATGCACTAAAAAGTCTTACATAAACATTTGACTCTTGATAGGAAAGGAAGACATTTTAGGCAAACAATTTCTTTTTGTCGGTGCCATCACTTTGAACATCGATTAGTGCATCAACTATCAGAGCACCGACTCCAAAAAGAAATTGTTTGCCTAAAATGTCTTCCTTTCCTATCAAGGGACAAAAGTTTTTTTAAGACTTTTTGGTGCATTTTGGTTTTGAAGTTGGTTTTTACTTTTTTAAAGTTAATCCAATGAAAATTAGTGTTATTCTACTCGGGAGTGATTCGAAATAAAAACCGAATAAAAGTCGGTGCTGTGATAGTTGATGCTTGATGGTCAAAGTGATGGCACCGACTCCAAAAAGAAATTGTTTGCCTAAAACGAACGGATTCCTTTCCTTTCAATGGTGAAGAGTTTATTTCAGACCTTTTAGTGCATTTCGGTTTTGAAGTCGGTTTTTACTTTTTTTTTTAATTTATTTTATTTCTTCATTTTTAGTGATTACATAAGAGGGGGGGGGGGGGGGGTAGAGTTGCACCTTATGATTCTATATTTTAAGAAACTACAAACTACCTATCATAAGTTCCGTCATTATAATTACTGAACTCCTAAGCGTTAAGGAGTTCCACCATCAGCGCAGCCCACAAGATGTTGACTATCAGACGTAACAACACGTCAACATTAAGATTCTAGTAAAGAAACACTATACATGCCTTT
The DNA here is from genome assembly GCA_963924145.1 of Pyrausta purpuralis. Lineage (NCBI taxonomy): Eukaryota > Metazoa > Arthropoda > Insecta > Lepidoptera > Crambidae > Pyrausta > Pyrausta purpuralis. The sequence continues at coordinate 11,099 of CAWUPE010000218.1, forward strand.
ACAATTTGAGGGTTTCCCTCGATTACACCAAGATCCCATCATCAGATCCCAAAATGGAAAAAATGGGACCAACTAGAAGGTACACCCTCTAAGTAGGCGAAAAAAATTTTCGATTCGGTCGACAAACGATTGAGCTATGAGGTAACATACATACAAAAAAAAACATACAGTCGAATTGATAACCTCCTCCTTTTTTGAAGTCGGTTAAAAAGATAACTGAATTTTGAGATTACTAACGTCTATATATTTAGCGTTATTATCATTGATATTTAATTCGTTTTCAAACGAAATTCAGTCATATTCAAGCGAGTGATTCAAAAATAGGGCTCCTGGTCTAGTCTGGTCAAATGTACATAGTGTTTCAAGATACGCAATAGCTACGTGATACGGATTTACATGTGAATAAGTTACGTGAGTTCGTTTCCACTGTTAGTCATAAGATACTTTTAAATTAAAACTCCCTCGACTCTCTTGACTATAATAATGTGTATCTAATCGGCGAGATTCAAGAAAGCTGATCATACCAAAAACCTACATTCCCATTGAACTGTTGAATTTTTGTCCCGTGTTATATGTGTTCTACTTAAATATGTGTCGTCTTCATTTTTTTTTTTTTTTTAAGAACTCAAGAAAGTACTTTTATAACAGCGCTGTTAGTGTTGGTTACGCAGAAAATACTGATTTATTTACTTAACAAAACTAAAGCCCAATAAAAACCCTAAAGCCACAAAACACAATAAAATACCTACTCCAAAATCAAACTTATTCACATATGAAAAAATACATCCAATTTAACCCAGTTTGTACGAAAAAACATATGCCTAATCATAAGGTCAAAAATAGGAACAAAACTTGTTTGTTAAAAATAGTTATTACTTTATCTAAATATATTCTTCAAATTTAAATTGAATTAGATATATGTAAATATGAGTTTCAGGTACACAGAAAAGTCTTTATTTTTACTAATTTGTGTATAAAAAATAATGTAAACTGATAAATAGTAAATTTCTTAATAACACTACATGTCCTTTCTTATAACTAGGTGTCCTTTATAAACGCCAGTAGTATAAACTGGGTGAAAACCGGTCCGTCATTGGTAATGGAAACGAGCCACTCACGTCACTAGTTCTGCGGATGACGGCTCGTGTGCGCTACGTCAGCCAAATACGGGGCTCCAATGGGAAATGACGCTGGAATATTCCAGAGGGATTTACATTCACTTATAGGAACGAGTAGTTTTTTGAGTCGCTAAATTTAAATGATTTCGAATAAACGATTTTTTATGAAAGCTTGGCCAAACGTTCGTTATCTTAATCTCAGCTTTTTGTACCGACAACAGCACGTCAAGCTAAATACTGCGGTATCTTATACAGTTGTAATAAGAGCTAGTTTGCTGCAAAAGAGGTAACCTGATGTGCTAGCTGTCTGAACTGTACATTACTAATCCTAAATTCAATACAATTATTTTTTTCAAGTGAAGGCAACATTATTTGTGATTATAATCTCATAATTTAATGACAATAACTTGCTAAATTCCAAGACCTAAAAATCTCAACCTTCAATCTCAATCTTCAAATCTAAACTTTTAAAATCTAAAACTTCATGATAGCAAATGCATATAAAAGACCTTTTCCCAATCTGATTCACTTACATGCATTCAATAAAAACAACTCGTTACTCGAAATGTAATAAAAACTGTGAATAATCAATACTTGCGCCATTAGCACTAAATCACCGCCTCGGGGGATCGGAAACTTTCAAATTACTCCCAATTGAAAACTGCGGGACAAACATAACTAGACTGAAAATGTCTGTATGTACATTTTGCTGTATGAATAACTAACAAACTAAGTCCTGGCCTTATTATTGGAAAAAGATTAGATCAAGTTTGTACCAGGGGAACTTATAAAAAACTACTACAACAATCGAAACATGACGTTGTGGAGAAATTCTTTTCAAATATAAGTTCGAACCTGAGCATACCCTTATGTAATTGAGGTTATGAATTTTTATTACTTTTGGAGTCTTTTGTAAACCTTCCTTATGAAATGCTGTTAATTATCTATAGAACTAATATAAAATCATATCGTAATCGCAGCGCAGAATTGTTTAATTAATAAACAATGCCATATGATCTTGAAACTTAAAATAAATGAATAAATTAATATTGGACAGCATCATAGCCTCCTTGCCTCAAGGAAATGGTTTCGTTTTAGAATAGGTAGACTTTAAGTTATTTTTTTAGTTGCATGTCTTAGTTTAATTTTTTCTTGTTTGTTATTAATAAATTAGGGATAAATACTTGGAATTAAATATATTGGACAACAATCACATATATTGCTTAGATCCCAAAGTAAGTAGCCAATTGTACTGTATTGTAAAAGATTTGTATTGTATTGTAAAAGCACTTGTATTATAGAAATCAGATACAACGGTGGTACCACAAAAAAAATATTGCTTCATAGACCCGACCGGGCATCGAACCATCGAATCGGCGACACCTTAAAACCCAGCGTGCGTTACCCACTACATAACACAGGTCGTCAGAATACTGGTACATAATAGATTTTGCCATATAAAAATAAACTTGTTCAGAGTCAAAAAAGACCAGGCTACGAGTAAAACCAAAAGGTTCAGCTAGTTCACAAAACTGAACCCTGAAACTATTACAACGGGTTTACCGAGTGACAGTTATTCACTGGTGGCTCCCGAGGGTAGCTGCCTGCCACCAGTTTTCATAACTCAACACAACAGCTATAGGTCCTAGAGAGTAAAGACGTAGCTGAAATTTTATAAAAACAAACAATGGACACTTAATTTTGGAACGTTGAACCTGGCGAAAATGAAAACAAAAACAGAAAAATATAGACTGATACAGTAGGTATACTATTGTAGATATTTTTTAATCATTTATTTAGCATTTAAAAAAAACATTGACAAAAACCTCTAAAGTTTGTCTGCAATGCCGCATCAGTCTTACGTCTCTAAAAATAGTTTATTATACTATACATAGCTACACCAATTGACATCATTAACAGAAATATCGCAGGTGCACTCTGCTATTATGATAAGTAAAAAGATTTAAGTTTCGTTTTGATATTCTTTTTTGTTAAGTTTTGTTTTGTAACGATTACAAAATCGGGGGGGTATCACGTAATAAAACGCGGTACGAGATAACGCGTAGTTCGTTCCCCGTACATGTTGTTTGCTCATGACGTGCATAAGCGCTCACTTGCCATGGACCGGGTATATACAGGATGTTCGACCTTTTTGATTAATTCATCATTGAAAAATTGTTCCTTCAGAAGACTAAAGTCGAATTGAAGATGGACTGGTAATATATTGCAGTGTTTAAAAAGATCAATTGGTTTATCACGAAGCTGTTCCTTAACCTCTTTTGATACAATTATTTTAAGTATTATAATTTGAAGCTTTTGAATAGTATCCAGGTAACTTTTATAAGTGCGACCTTAAGAACTTAGTCCATATTGTACATGAGAATCAGCAAACCGTTATATTTTGACCTTGAATGATATGGTAGATATAATAAGATAAGATACAAACCAAACTTCTCATCATCATTTCATCATCAGCTTGCAAAACCTAGTCACAATACATACATAAAAATAATGCGACATATAACAAATCAGGGATAAATTAAAATTATTGAAAAATTTAATTGCCATGTTTTCCATAGGGATTTAATAGACTGAAAAGTTATAAGTGAACTACAAAATTCAGAGTTATATTTTAAATCAAAACTCAGTTATATTCTCCTGGGTATGATGCGTCTATTAATTTATTATATTCGTTAATTACTGCATTGGTGTAATACACTCTTGAGCGTGATACATTTATTAAGAAATCGTCCATTTTGTTTCGTCAAAATTGCGAAGTCGATACTTTTCAAATAAACAAATATTTGTGGTAAGGCCGATGCCTTAGCACAACTAAATAAACAAGATTTTAACCATTATTTAAATGTTACGCGGCTAAAGTGAAATGTATGTCACCATTATGTCGTTAGGGTGACATACATATTTCCTTTTGACTTATTTTAGCACCATCAAATCAAATCAAATCAAATATTCATTTATTGCAACTGTTATTTAAACAGTTGTGGTAAGACTGTTAAACTTCTGCTGAATTTTACTTAACGGGCCAAATGTTTTAAAATAACGAATGAAATTTTCTATGACCTTTACTTTTAATCAACCATTCATTTCAAAAATTTGTAACGACCCAAGGGTTTCAATCAAGTAAATTGAAAAGTATTTTTAAAATTAAATTACGTTTTCTATTAAAATTAGCTACAAGAATACTACAAATAATAATGAAACCCTATCGAATATCAAAGTAATTACAGTTTATTCAGAGTAATTTCTGTAAATGAAGAGGTGGATCAAAAAGTAATTTCGTCATACCGATTTATAGAAGTTGTGAAAGGTTTTTTTTGTATTATTATTTTTCTATCTTTTGTGAGTATCATCGAATTAGATCCTTAATTAAAGCAGATAGTGTCCATCAAATACGTTCCGTTACAATAAAATCTAAAACCTCTAAGTATTTATCGATCAAAAGTTCATGTACAGTGGCCAGCATATCAGGTTTTTGTTGCAAACTAGCCCTTATCACAACTGCATAAGATACCTCAGTGTTTACTTTTACGTGTTGTTGTCCGTACATATTATATGAAATACGAAGGCGGTTAAAAAGATACAGAATGACCATGGAAGGACATGTGCATTTTTCTATGATATTTTTTCCTAGCCTATACTGTCCCACTGCTGGGCAAAGGCCTCCCCCAAACTATTCTAGGATCTATCCATGCTACTATTATAAAGCTGAAGAGTTTGTTTGTTTGGACGCGATAATCTCAGGAACTACAAGACCGATTTGGAAAAATCTTTTTGTGTTGGACGACCTCCGTGGTGTAGTGGCTAAGCATGCTGGGTTTCAAGACGTCACCGCTCTGTGGTCCTGGGTTCGATTCCCGGTCGGGTCAATGTAGAAATCATAATTTTCTATATTGTATCAGGTCAGGGTGTTGTGGTATGTAACACCGTTGTATCTGATTTCCATAACATAAGTGCATTGGCCACTTACTTTGGGATCAGAGCAATGTATGTGATAGGTGTCCAATATTTATTTATTATCTTATTTATTGAGGAAGGCTTTAGGCTATAAAACATCACGATGCGACGGGAGGGGAGCAAACTCAAAACGCGTGGACGAAATCGCGGCGGACCTCTAGCATTCTATACATGTATCTCTAACCAGTTTATTAAATTGTTCTCAGAGCGCTTTCGCGCTGCCATCCGTGCAAGTCTCGCAATACAACATCAACGAGGTCGCCCCAGTCAAAGACAATGGCGCCCTCGTCTCTAGGTAAGTAATGTTAGGCCCAATTTAATACTAGAAAACCCCAAGTTCGATATTTCGTTGCTGGCTCATTATTAGAATTCTGACATAAATTACACGAGTTACCATAAGTCACTTGTTAATACATGTTAGTTTTAAACAATCCGGTTTAACAAATGTCTTTTTGCCCAGATTGTTCTTCTTAACCTCTTTTAGAACTATTCTACAAACTCTTAACTAAGGAACTAAGCAAAACGTTTTTGTTATATAGGAGTATGTTCTTTGTTCTCCTGTCAATTAAAGAGGTCGTTTTGGATATATTTCAACATATAGGCTCAAAATTAAGGGGCTCCTCGATTTTTTAACGCGCACACTAGCCCAACTTAATAGAAAAATCATAACTCGTTAAATAAAAGACCAATCTAAAATCTGATTGATGCGATTGTAGCTCTGGTTATGTGGTTTAGATACAATGTTTAAGTTCAATTAAATAGAGTTATCTGCAGTTACAGTTAGAAAAATTACCAAAAAATGGCCATATTTAGCAGTTTTTCTAACTCTAACTACAGTAAACTACTTTTAAAACAATTTAAACGTACTTATTCAACTGTAGAACTTGTACTACGATCGTGTCTACCAGATTTTTGATTGTTTTTATATTTAAGGAGTAATAATTATTTTAAACAGAGTGGCGTAGTGTGCGCGTCAAAAATTCGGGAAGCCACGTTAAGAGAACCAGATCTTTTAAGAGGAATTCAGAATTGATCTAGACCAGTTACCCATTGATTTTAACCTCAACACCTCTAACCATCTCTTCTCCAGCTTCTTAACCGACCGCTCATTTGAGGATCGTCGATGGTGGTGACACCAACATCTACATCCTGACCATCCAGCAGATCCTGAACGATCTGGCCAACCAGCCAGACGCCGTTAGCCAAGCCCTCGCCGTCGGTCAGACCATCGCTGTACTGGGAGAACTCGCTACCGGTGTTCCAGGAGACGCTTGTGATGCTGCCGCTGTAAGTATTAAAATGTTAAGCTTTTTAAGCACATGGCAACTACCTAGACAACTCATACATCCTCTGAGGAATGCTGTCTTGAGAGACTTGATTGGTGTCCCAGGACACGTGGAAGCTTTTAGCGCTTTCTAATCATTCAGACTGAAAAGTTCAGGTACTACCCATTGTTTATATACAACAGGTGCTATTTCCAAGAATTCTAACGTTAACATACACTTTTCTAAGTTAAAGATATGAATTCTTTACATAGGTACGAGTATCATTTACAAAGTTAAAGTCATTCTCAAATTACTTTGTCATAAGCTTGAAATCATAATTCTGTTTTTCAAATTTGTTTGGAAAGTACTGATCACTATGACTCCTATTTATAAAGATTAAATAAGAAACCAAAAATTTAATTATGAACATAAAATATGACACTGTGAGTGTCAAAAACATTCTAAACCACTATGAATTCTCATTGATTTACCAACAGGCTCTTTGGACAGTGACCATTCGGTAGTTATTTCAATGCACGGCCCTGCAAAATACTATGATGAGACCTTTTTTCCTTCAGGTCATCAACGCCGTCGCCAGTGGCAACGGAGTCCGCCCTGCCGTGAACAAATACTTGAACCGTCTCGCTAACAACATTGACCTGATCGCTCAGCTCGCCACCAACCCAGGATCCCTCCGTGGTGCTGTGAGTATACCTTTATTTGGGTGGAAAAATTCATTGAATTGCATACCCTCCACATGGCCGGATGGAGTGTTATGTGGGGCTCCCCTCTCCAGAAGGTTGAGGCCTACCCACTTAAATAAACACCGTGTCACTAGCGTATAATATTAGGGTACCAAATATGTATACAGATTTTAAAAAACAACTTCAGTGATGCACAGGTGTGCCAAATATACAGGTGTTCAAGTAAATCCTTATCGCCCAGCTCGCTTCCAACCCAAGATCACTCGATAGTGTTGCGAGTGTACTGTTATATGTATTGGGTGCTTAGTATACAGGTTTTGACGGAAAGTTACTATACTGTACTGGTGTGCCGAATATACAATTCGTAAATATTTAATTGCTTAATAATACATTTGTCCTACAAATGAATCATAATAAAAAGACAAACTATTGGCGGACGTTGAAATAACAAATGGCTATCTGTCATTATGAAAAGTAATAACACCAAACTTATTTTCATGAAATATTAAATTACGCTGACTATAGTGTCGATTTTTACTTATAAATATAATATAATTCATAGCTACGTATGCTAATTTAATAAATCAGTACCGTTACATGCGTTTACGGCGGTTTCACTCACTTGCGACGATGTTAAAAGTGTATGGGAAAATTTACTGCAAGTGACCGCTAGGGACACTGTGCAATTTTTCTAGCTAGCGAGTAAAACCTCTTGCTAACAATACAGAATGCTTGCACATGCTTTAGGTAACATAATACGGACTATTATTTTTAGAAAAGAGAAACCAATTTGCGATATTCATTAAGCATCCAACAATGGTCATCACACCGTATCCATGCGCATCCAAATCTAGTATTTACGAGCGTTCATGCATTGGTCCCTCTGCCACCATAAATCATGCTCTAGCACAGACCGCTTAGGACATAGATACCATAATAAGTTAGTTACTGTAACTTTACAACTAAACCTCTCAAAATTCATCTATCAGACTATTCAAAGTAAAGTGAATATGATCCTTAAGAGTCCGAATCGTGTATCCATATCTTATGTCCTGTATGTAGGTAACCCAGAGGGAAACATTACTGAATGGTTGCGTCACTTCATTTAATATGCAATTAACGATTGTTGTAGTTTTTGCAACTTCACACATTTTATAGGTTACACAACTAGGTTTTATTTTATAAAGTTTACATACACTCGTATATTATTTTGAATTAAGACATTTATATAAGTGCTGTTGGCGACAATTTCTGTGTACCTCACTCAGCAGAGACCCACTGAAAACCAGCGTCAGGTTCTCCAGGAGACCTGGCTTATGCTAAGTGAGGCTCCTTTTGGGTATATGCGTCACACACACACACACACACACACACACACACACACACGCACGCACGCACGCACGCACACACGCATTCATTGGTCTGGTATGGTGTACAGTATAACAAATGGACATGAACAATACCACTTTAATTTTTCCTCTTGTGTGTTATTTTTTTCTCTCAACCTTTGGATTTTGTTTCATTATAATGTGAAATATTTTGTATGTTAGTGTTTGTGATGTAAACGAATAAACTTCTTTCTTTTTTTTTTCCCTTTCGTCAATGAAACAAAGGAAGTTGTCATCAAATCAATGGTAGTGTCTTGAAACTGACTGTGATATGATTATTTTACTAAAGGAGAGAGAAGGAATTTAGTAGTGATAATTATGGTAGAAAAAAATCTAAGAACGTTCTATGTGATCAAGCGAGAATAAATGTAGCATCTATAGCACTAAGATGTCTGTGCACTAAGGCAATCCATCATCAGAGTACAGCAAATTGCCCTAACATTGTCTCTGGCTAAACCATTCGACCATTCTTCGACTGGTATTGATATTAATGATTTTTCTCTCGCGTTGCCAATGATTAATAGTTGGAGCATAGATCTGCGGAACAGTAGTTATTTATCAAGCTTTGTGCCAGCTTACAACTTGTACAGATCTAAGTGCATTGCAGGTGATATTAATAATATTTTACTTTGTTTCAATTTATTTTCATGACGAACATTGAAAATTAGGAATGTACCTTTTATGTCTCGGTAATGAGGCTAACATATTGACGTCATGATTTTCTAATTTAAATAAATCTGCAGTTTCTCACAGCTTGCTT